>JAUZSU010010295.1:0-22811 GCA_034780255.1 Parotocinclus maculicauda
TGAGGGTCGGTCCACACACACACACACACACACACACACGGACGGAGCAGCAGGTTGTTGATCACTAAGCTACCTTGTACAATCGGTGATACCGGGAGGAAGCACGATGTGCTGCCTGCCACCACCGGCTCAGAGGACCGCGCGCGCCCCGGACCGGGCCCTGTGTGCACGAGGATGCTCGGCGCGCACGCTCGCGCTCCGCCTACGCCACATCGGGGACCAGCTTGAAAAAAGATGGGCCACCCAAAACAAAAGGACCGGACCTCGGACCGCGGACTCCTCCGTCCAGGGCATCCACATGATGTGCGCGGCCATCCACGTGACGGTGCTCGTGCTGTTCGTGGGAAAGAGACGCCTGTAAGAGAAGGAGACACCGGGGGGATGCAACAGGTGAGCGCGCGCCATGCAGCACAGGTGAGGATGCAGGTGTAGGGATGCGTTATTAAATGTATTTAATGGTTTTATATGGATGTATTTTAATTGTCTTTTCACTTCAGGGTTTTAGATTGAGTAAGAAGATCAGATGGAGGAACCCCGGGTTGTGGATGAGGTTCTTCATCTCATCTGCTCCTCTCCTTCTGAATTTAAAGGAACAGAATTTGAAGCCTGAGCAGGACTGGCTATGAACAATCTGATCATTTTTAGAACGTGTTCCTGTACCGAGCACGAGATGGAAGTGGAAGGGCAGCTGTTAGAGACGATCAATGATTCGATTCTTTCTGTACCGTAGCACTTTTTATAAGTGTTTTATACACAAGAGACTGGAACTGATAAAACACCAACACGATCCTTCATTATTAAGGAAATCCAGCCCAAAAAAAACATAAGCTTTTCTTACAGAAGTACATTTAACCTGATTTAATGCTTTTCTTCATCTGTACAGATAAACACTTTTTTATAAAGATAAGGCCAGACTTTTTTAATTTCTTGTTCCTCAGATGTTTTTACTTAAGAATCTACTGAGGAGGGAGGGGAAAAAAATGCATTATTTTTCAGCACTTTTCAATTTCTTGAGGACTATGTGGAATCAATACAAGAAATATTTTTTTATTTTAAAATTAAATTTATTTAACCTACAATTAAATTAAAGTGAATCTGGAAAAAAAATTAAATTTACACAACAAAAACATTGGAAAAAGATTTAAAAAAATAAAAACTTTTTTTTTTTTTTTTTTCAACCATTGGTACTGCGGCAGATCCGAGAAATACAAAAAAAATTTTTTTTTGGTATTCTTTAAATATGATCGTCGGCGGATCGGCGAAACAAGCAACAAAAAGTCTGGCCTTAAGGATGCGCCATCGTGTGGTTTGCACACATATTAAGTTTGTTTATTTATGGATTAAAATCAAGGTAGGTAGGTCTTCCCTGTTGTAGCCCATCCACCTCAAGTTTCAATGTGTTCTCTGTGCTTTTCTGCTCACCCCAAGTGTAGGATTTCCCTCACAACCCTTTATTGTTTACTGACGAATCTCGGTTGGAACGACCGACCCGGGCCCCGGCCCGAAGAGCGCTCAGACTCGGGAGCCTCTGGCGAGGCGGAAACAAACCAGGCAAACAGTTTATTTCTGCCTCAGCAGAGGCTCCTCAGGCTCAGGGCTGGACCTGCCTTTAAACTTCCATTGTGAATGTTTTGTGTTGGTTTTCTTCACTACTTGAATGTTTTACTAAAATATAAATCCTTAATAACCGATTATACACCGAGACACTGAGGGTGTCTGATCTCGATTTCACCCAGGTCCATTCCAGATAAAGTGGTCCAGGTTCGCTTCTGTATTTCATTCAAATGTTTTGGTCAAACCTAGTGGAACCCAGCACCGTCCCTCCGGGGACGCCCGGAATACTCGGCTGACGTCAGGGTCCCCTGGCAGCGGAGGGGAAAATTCGTCGCAATAGGAATCTCTGCTCAGACTCGATGAGCGTGTGGAATCGTTTCTGAAATTATGCAAAGGTAAATCAGATCAGAATGACAAAATGTTTCTCTTCTCCTCTGAATATTGCACTGTAAGGTTTTTGTAATAAGCTAAACATACAAGGCGTTTGTTTTTTTGACCTACAGTAGGTATTCTGGTCTTTTTTTTAGAGCTTTTCTTAAAGGGCTTTTGACTCGGTCGCAGTGTTAATGTAGAAAAAAGCCTAATGTGAAGCCAAGGGCATGCCACCGATGTTTACAATAACGACGACCTTTTATACGCCGAATTGCCGACGTGAATCTCGTGCTGTGTTTTTACTGAACGTCTTTTACCTCTGCTATTTTGATATTGTGATTGTTCAGATATGAGAATAAACGAATCGATCGCATCATCGAGGGCTGTTTCTTTATTAAAACCTGGATTAGGAGCTTCAATCGATATGATCCGAGGGAGACCAATAAACAGCAAATAAACAGCATATAAAATCAGTATTTTGCTTTACAACATTCATTCTAAGATAAGAAATAAACAAAAAGCTCCAATAACAGGGTTAGTAAAGTGATCAAACTGATTTAATACTTGTAGCGCCACCTTGTGCTTTAATTAAAGCATCAGGGAGGTTTTTTTTATTTTATTTGTCTCCTTTAACAGATTTGCTCCTGGATTGTTTAATATTTTTGTTCTTGGTGGTTCTGTGGTGATCCGATTCACATCAGGACTCGGTCTTGGCCCCTTCAGGACCTTCCCCTTGCGGGTGCATAAGGACTTAGGCCGTGCTTTTACATAAGAGCATAATTTTTTATCATTTTTATCAGTTTTACATTCAATAAAAGTCATTCCTTTTGATCTGAAAAGCAAACCTTAGTCCCCTGCAACTACAATCATTGGACTTATTAGAAATATAAATAACTGACTGCTAGATATGCCGTATATGATGTACGGTTGCGCCCTCTGGTGTTTAAAGATTGTAACATCGTTATTAGATCTAGTAACGGAACCTTTGAACCAATAACCTATCAATAACCAACCTATGAAAGAGTGACTGTACCCGTCCGTAAGCTAAAGTTTTATTTTATGTAGCGCCTAAGGTGTTGCCCGGCTCCAAAGCTACCGTCCACTCGGGATAGTACAAGTGAAGAACGAGACACATGAGGACGGAGAGCAAGTTCGTGAGAAGCTCAATCAGAAAGTCCCAAAAAAGACATGAACATTATGAAGCGTTAGGATGGAAATATTCCAGAACGAGATAGTTCTCTTCCCGTAACCGATAACAAAAATACCCCCCCCTCCGATTCTCCATTTTTAAGGTGTAACGTTGAACCGAGGACGGCGCCGAGGCTCAGGTTATGTTCAGAGATTCAACCGAACATCCTGACAACGCGAAGATGTTTTTACTCAACGGCATCAATAGATCTGAAAGTGGGCAGAGGTGGTGCCGTCCTTCCAGCTCCGTGGCGTCTCCACGACGACGGCACGGCACAGTGGGCAGGTCCGTTCCCGGTCGAACCACAGGCACAGACAGTCCTCACAGAACACATGCTGTGGAGAGTCAAGTCACAATATTCGCTCATGAGCTTCAGATTACGTATAAAACACGGCTGTGCATGCCCGTTTGGGCACGTTTGGGCACCCTGGGTGCACTGGACAGCTCATCTCAGTGCTCAAGGTTCAGCAGGAGGGCACCAAGACTGGTTTATTAAAATATTTCTATCCTGAGCAGGGAGGACAAAGTGCAATAAAGCTACTGATGTAAAAAAGCTTTACTTTTTTCCCCACCTCATATTTTCAAACTTAAACTGCATGCTTTCTAAGCAGTAGAGTGGAGTTGCAGTGCGCCCTCTGCTGGGCCAACTACGCAACGGCAGCACCCGTTACATAAACGATCTTTAATTTCTTTTCTTAATTTAACCGTTTTATCGTTTATAATGCGTTACACGGTACAAAAATGCATTTTGGAATCAAATGAGCAGCCTTTAAGACACAAATGATGGTATTTTATCCTACAGGGTTTATTATACGGGGTTTATTATACTCTTACCTGACAGTGCAGGGCGATTGGATCTCTGAATTCAGCCTGGCAGATTGCGCACACATCGCCGGCCTCACTGCACTGCTGAGTGCTGGCTCTCATACCGTAACTCTGAACACACACACACACACACACACACACACATGTATTCACACCCAAAAAGGTTGCTCCTACTAGGGTTAAACATATTGCTGCTGGTAGAAACTTGAAACTTTGAAATCTTCTTTCTGTATCCAGTGTTTACGATTCTCTGTGGTTTAGGCGGCGCGATAAAAAACAAAAAACGAACCAACCTGGAAGCTACACAGCACCGCGAACGCCTTCCGAATCCCAGAAAAACGTCCACAGAGATCGAACGACTGCAAAAGAGAAAAAAAAAAACGGGAATGTAAGGATGGCACCGTGATGGCATGGGTTTTCTCAGATGGTCGTCGCCTTTACCTTGCACAGGCTGTATATGATAATGAGCATGGCACCCAGGAAGTAGCTGCTGGATGGATCTTCTCCCATGATGTACTTGTACCACATCTGGATGGGCACCAGGGCACGGAAGAGCTGACTGAGCTCCTCGATCAGCAGATACAGCTTGCCCTGTCACGCCACATCACACACAAAAAAAATTTGAGATTTAAGGTGGAATTGGCTTGCTGTTATTCGCACCTAAAAGTTCACGTGAAATGAATGTTATGTCTTCGAAATCTGTCAATAGGGCTTAATATTTTTGGTGACCGACCGACCACAGGACACCATGGAGAGTCCAAAAATCACTGAGAAGATCAAAAACGGTTAATCCTTAATTCCAAACCTAATACCACCCGCCACAGATCAGAACTGGTGCCCCCGTTGATGCCACCTGAGCTTCTATTTCCCCCCTTCTGTTATTAGCAGGAAGGCACCAAACTGATCCAGCTCTTTGTAAACATTATCGAGGCACCGGTGCCCAAATTCAGGACAAAGCGCCAGCACTTAAGTGCAAAAGCGGACATCAAGCCAGATCGCAAGCTGTCCGTGACCGAAAAACATTTCCATTAAATTTTTCTTCCATCCTGTTCTTCCCTCCCAAGTGTTTCAAAAGAGCCTGAGGGTAAAAAAGGCTCAACCTAAGCCTGAAACCTGGCGATGCACCAGCGCTCGGCGGTCTTCTGGCATGACGGGCAATTTAGCCACACAGCTAAGAGAACTGGCAGAGCCGTCATGCAGCTGCTACCCAATTAAGGGTACGGGTACGAGATCAATCTCTCTGGCCAATATAGAGTTTCTTAGAGCGAGACGTTGCAGTGAGAGGAACCTTGTGATGATCCGCTTGACAAGCAGATGTTTTTCACGAGGATATTTTGGCACTGGTTGCTAAACGAATCGCTGCTTTGTTGTAGTCGAGTCTGCACTAAACGGACAAAAGTATCGAGACACCTTACCATTAGACCTGTAAGAGCTTTTATTCGAACTACACTGGCATTAATATGGAGTCATCTCGAGGGGTTTGAGGTCAGGGCTCGAACGCAGAAAGTTGGAGGAACTGGAACAAAGGGGGCAAATACAAGCCCCGAAAAACAGCCCCATCGCTTTATCGCTCCACCATTACAGGGACGCTTTGGAGAAACGCATTTTCACCTCTGCAGAGTCCAGTGGAGACGTGCTCTATACCACTCTATCTGACTCTTTGGCTTTCACGAAGCTGCTCGGTCTTGGAAACCCACGCCACGATGCTTCCGGTGCCCAGTTTTTGTGCCGATTTGAATGCCAAGGGAGGTTTGGAGCACTTGTTCGTGACTTTGACAGACTATGGGTTCTTATGTAAGAAAGGCTCGCTAAAGCCACCAAAATGTGAAAGAGCATCTGGTCAAATTAGTTTCCAGAAAGCAGAACAGGTTCGTGTTGAAATAATTTACAAGAATTCAGCACGGTCTTATGCAAAAGTGCCATCAAACGTTTCCACAATGAACAGCACACCCCTTAAATGGTATTCTTAAGTCGTTTACTGCTAAAATAGTGCTTTAGGGCTCCGCTTTTGCCCTTATAGAGGTGTAGCACAAGCCGATTGGGCCAAATTTGAACAGAACACACCAAACTTATGCAAAAGTGTCTGCAAAATGATGTAAATATATTTGGGATCGGATGAATTTTTTTTATGAGATCTGGTGGTTTGAGTCGATTTTATCGTGTTTTTTTTTAGATTTCAGAGCCGTTTCTAAAGGTTTGAAAAGTGATTCAAACGTCATTTAAGCAGGGACGCTCACACGTTTACATAAGACTGTCGTTTCCTCACTACGGTTTTCCACCTTTTGGCCAATCGCAGGGATCTTCTGGACTTGTGAAAGTGTTCTGGTTGATTTTTGAGTTCTGATTTACTCTTCATTCATGGTCTGGGAACAAAAAAAAAGGTAAATAAACGAGCTTAAACAGTCCCTGATTGGGACAGTGAAACCAGATTTGGGTTCAGATTGAAAGGGTTGCCATGACCATATATCGGTCATGTTCCATCATCCAAAAGGAGAACAAACCCTGCCTAATTTTTGGGCGTCCACAAACTTTTGGCTCTCATCATATTTCAGACAGAGCGTGAGGAAGCTCATCCAGCATCAGCACTGTTCCGATTCCAGATCCCAACTGTGAATCAAATTGCAAAACTGCCAAACCATCTCCAGCTCTGTATGCGTAATGACTGCATGGATTTTCTCCGACAGCAATTAATCACCCTCGTTGGACGTGAGCTAGATGCCCGTCGGGGTCCTGCGACCTGCCCACGCAGGCAATTTATCTTCGCCAGAGTTTCAACCGAACTGTTTCATCGTCGCTCAAAGACGAATTGGAACTGGACGGTTGCCAGACGCCCGAAAAACAGAGCCAGTCTCTTCAGAGGGGGGTGGAAAAGCGTTCTGTTGTAATAACAAAATTAAGAAAAGACAGAAAACTTCCTCAAAACAAAGCTGCCTGATCCCACGGGGAAACGAAGCGTCGTTAATCTTAATCCGTGTGAGGCGACATTTGATTAAAACGCTGATTGGTCTCTCATAAAGAGCTGCACTTTGGAGATAAAGTCCAGGGGAGCTTTCGATCCCATTAGGTTTTGGGACCACAGTGTGATTTTGTACTTAAAATAATATTCACACAACATAACGTAACCTGTACCCGTCCTTTAAATATATATTTAAAAACATACACAGTATTATTTCAAATACATGACCACCTGAATCAAAAGTATTGAGACGTGCAGTTCATAAAGCAAAAGATCCTGTGTAATATTCACCATTCTTCTTACATTTTCTCCTCACTCTAAGCGCCAGTTCTGACTCTCAGTTGCCACCCGTTGTAAGTTGAGGACATGGGTTGGCATGACGGGCACCGTGACCCATCTGTGACTGGTCGGCCCTGATCTCAGCCTCGGGGGAGCTGCACTGTGTTTGGTCAGGTTGCGTATGTTTATGTTTACAGGTATGCTAAAGCTCAACCTGGCAACCCCAGTAATGAGGCAGAAAGGCTGACGGTGTGCCCATGACTTCATGGCAAGACGCTGTGCCACCTGGGCACCGTACAGGAGGTGGAAATTGTGCGTACGTGTGTGAGGAGTGAGTGCGTGTGGCGATTACAGGGGGGAAACCCGTTCAGGCTTTAACACAGCAAGAGAAAGCAACAGTGTGTGTGTGTGTGTGTGTGTTCTAAGCAGAGGTGACCTCACTCTATGTCCCTGAGGACCATGATCTCAGATACAATATAACACACACACACACACACACACACACACACACACACACGGCCTTGATTGGTTTGTTTCCCAGAGCTCCAAAATCGCACTCCACTGAGTACACACGACCGAAATCACAAACACACAATGGCTACACAAAGGCACAAGCGCCACGCGTGGGTCAGCCTTACCCTGGATTTGAATGCCAGCAGGATTTTGGGCAGGAACAGGATGAAGCACTTGGCAGCGATGGTACAGTACTTGAGGACGAAGTCTGTGATTCCGACCACCCAGATCAGATCGAAGAAATCGTAGCTGTTGACGTTCGGCTTGGCGAAAACGAGACTGCAGGGGTGAAGAGACGTACGAATTTACCGACCGCACGGCTTATCGGGTGTCCGGTGAGGTCTGATGCAAAGCAAACGTACAGCAGGAAGAATTCCAGCCACGAGTTAAATAAGCGGCACTTTTCAGAACGGCGTGTGGCTTTAAATCAATACAGAATAATGAGCTTACATAATTAAAACACTTTAAATACAGAGGTAAAACATCAAAAATATAGCAGGAGTCGATCTCACTGTGCAGGGGTGATCACCTGACCAGCCTGCCCTCCCTCAGACAGTCAGTCGTGCCTGGATGCAATAACTCATATTCGTCTCAAAGCAGCTATAATCTAGACCCAATGCCCAAACGGTGTAAGCCATGGCGACAGTGGCAAGGAAAATCCCCTAAACCTTGACATAACATGACGGGAAAAGCGAGTGAGACAGGTAAGAAGAATTAATGTGGCTAATGTAGCGCTGTGGGTGAGGCTGTGATTCTAAAGATGGTACAAAATGAGAGAGTGATAAATAAAAACAATGAACTAAATACTCACATGACTGCAGACACACAAACATGCGCCTACAAAAAGGGATGCAAACGACACATAAATAATAAAAACTAACCGCTACACGACTTAAAAACACAACAGGAACGGGATGGGTGATGCGACCGAGGCGTGGCGGGTCAGAACGGAGCGAGCGTGTGCCGATCACCGACCTGTTGTGTAGCTCCTCGGTGCTGAACGTGTAATACACATACACAACGTTGCCTGCCAGGAACAGAAGGATCCAAAGAGTAACGAGCACAGACCTCTCCTCCTGCAAATGATACACACGGTGCTGCTTTACGTGGAAACAGTGATATAACACACACACAAACACACACACGCTTACACGGAGTGACACCTGGTGCTTCAGGGTTGAGTTTGCAAAGGCGAACGTGCTGGCCATGCCGATACACACTGCAATACCTGATAAACAGACACACACACATTTGTTAGGCAGTTGTTTAGCAATTTTTTATGCAAGTGCTGCTCTCTGGTTCTCACCGAGTTTGTGCTGGAAGCAAACTTTAATGAGGAGGATGAGGATGAAGGGCAATCCTCTCTGCAGCCACGTGACCACAGCTTTCAGCTCGGAGAGAGCCGGGGCTGGGCCAGACGCTTCGTCTCCTGGGGGGAGGGGGAAGTCAGAAATAAGGGCATGGTTAGAGGTGCCAATACTTTTTCCCCCAACGTGTGGTTTCCGAGTGTATACGTGTTCCTAACGTACACACTTTTTCCTAACGCATTTTTGCGGGTGCAAATACTTTTTCCCTGACGCACGTTTGCGGGTGCGAATACTTTTTTGCCTAAAGCACGTTTGCGGGTGCTGATACTTTTTCCAAACGCATATTTGTGGGTGTCGATGATTTTTCCTATAGTGTGGTTTGGGAGTGTAAATACTTTCCCCCCCCCAATGTATACTTATGGGCGCACAAACTTTTTCTTAACGTGTGGTTTAGGAGTGCGAATACTTTTTTCCTAACGCGTAATTGTGGGTGCGAATACTTTTTCCTAACGTGTGGTTTAGGAGTGCGAATACTTTTTTCCTAACGCGTAATTGTGGGTGCGAATACTTTTTCCTAACGTGCGGTTTTTAGGAGTGCAAATACATCCTACGGCGGGCACAACCATGCCGGTGCCCTCTGCTGTCCTGGATTGGCACCGGAGCCCTGTAACCCACCTCCATCGTCTCTGGCGCTGCGTCTCTCGGTTGGCGAGGCCGGGTGGAGCAGGGAGGACCGGTGCTGCCCGGACTGGTGGAAATGGTGATGGTGGTGGTGGTGATGGTGCTGGGCGGGTCGAGGAAGGTACGGGTTCGTTTCCGTACGGTGGGCACTTTCCTCCCTGGACGAGCCCGCCATCTGGATGAAGACCTCCGGAGGAGATCCGAGGACGAGTCCTTCAGCCTGGAAGGGGGTCGGGGTCACGGCGCCGGCGGAGACGTTCACCAGGCCCTGGAAGAGCTGCTGAGGAGAGGCGGGCGAGTCGGGCTTTAAGCAGTCGAACACACCGCCCTCGTCCAGGCTGCTCTCCGATCCAAGCGTTTGGCTCCTGTTCCTGCAGGAACATCAGCACAGAATCCGGCTGGAACCAAAAACGCTTCTGAGGTTCAGGAGGTAATGTGTGATAATTTAGGTGGCACTAGTGACCTTTCAGGTGGCATGCTGTCCGTGTTGCTGCTGTGGCGCCTCTGCATGGTACCTGGTGTCTCACCGGAAGGTCTGGAGTAAAACAAACTCACAGAATGATCCCAAAAATCAGAGAAACCAGAACAGGATCACGTGATCAGAACAACTGTGAGCTCTTGTTATCGGTTAGTGTCATCATACATTATTAGATGTGATCAGACATTGATTCAGATTCTGATTGGTGTTCCTAAGCTGATTACTATTATTAATCCTAATTATTATTATTATTATTCAATTATTAAATCACCGCTATACGGGTGGAATTAAACATTAACATAACGTATTCGAGTTTAGTGTACCGTTAGCTAGCTGCTTTAGCAAGCAAGCTAATTAGCGATGTTAAAACACAACATTATTACTTTTTACAAATAGTGCGGATAATATAATATAATATAACATACATCTTACCAAAGAACGTATTATCTTACCATTATCACACCGCGTATAACATCTTTTCAGCTACCTACTGAAAGGCTATGGCCGCATAACAAATCTATTGCTGCTCCCTACCTAGGGCACTTGATAGACTGTGATTATCATTGCCTTCTATTCCCTTTACTGTGCCCTATTTATCTACTAGGGGGTCATTTGAAAGTCGGCCCATGTTAGCCGTTATTCCCGGAGCCAACCAGGATCCTCTGAGGTAAAAGGAGAGTTGTTCGGATCCTATTGAGTCGACTCTTATTCAAATTGTACGGGAATTGTAGGAATCGATTCTAAGAGTCGACTCCAAAACAGTGAGCTTGCGTGTGACTATTTATTTGTACCTCTTACAACAACTATGTACAGGTTAAGTTCGATATTTTTGCTCAGCGAATAAACGATTCCGCTGCCCCTAGTACCCTGTATATTATTTGCTCACTTTTCCAGTCGGAGTCGACTCAATTGTATTTAACCGAGTCGACTCTTTTTTCCAAATATTGTAGACTCGGTGTCTGAGAATCGATGTTTTGCTGTCTGTCAGGTTTAGAAATCGATAATATACCACTGCTTGCTTTGCTTTTATGTATTCGCGCTCTTTAGTCGATGTACATTGCTTATCATTAGATAAATGAACACAAATGCTAAACGCTAGCTGTCGCGCTAGCATAGTTGGGCTAGCCGGCTATGTTTGTTTACACGTCGGTATTTAATTCCAGTCCGGTTTTATTAGGGTTGATTCTAAGGGGGTAAAAAGTACATTCTTGGACATGCATGTGTTAATCTATTGTTAAAATTGGGCATGTGTGTACAATGGGGTAGCTTTAGCTAGCGCGGTTGTTATTATGTTGTTATAATTAGCCAGACACGTTCATAATCAGTTAATAAGAGTTTCTGTGATGAACCATAGAAGATTCCGATTAGAAAGCTTAATGTGGACAGATACAGATCAGGACTACACTGCAGACACATTTTTGGTCACTCATTGATAGTCACCTGGTCTGATCTGATCGAACCTGACCTCTACCTTGGACCTGGACCTTCTTGAACCCAGCAGGCTCCATGGTGCTGCGCAGACTGTTGAGAAAACGCTGGGTACTGGGGGTCGTGTTCGGCTTCTCCCTCATCTACTTTCTCAGCAGCACCCTTAAACAGGTAATCGGTAAACTAGAGCCTTCAAACGTGAGCCTAGATCAGTGGAAGTCCTTCAAGTACCCCCCCAAAAAGGCAGTTGATCCTTGTGGAGCATGATTAGGGTGTCTAAAGCGTACGGCACCCTTCCTAAATTGGGATGTCCCTTTAGAATGATGACTTGAGGCAGGCGGATCGTGGAAGCATCAGAGATTTTAAATAACGTACATAGATCAGGCTGTGTGTGTTTGTACGCTTTGGGTGTGTGCACTGTAAACGCAAAATGATGCCTGCCGAAATGTATGGTAGTTTAGGAGGAGTTTGTCGGGTTCACTGCGATTCTGAATCCCTGCAGGAGGAACGAAGCGTACGGGACCGGACTCTGCTGGAGGCCAGGGAATCGTCCCATCCCATCGTGTGGAAAGTCAAATTTAACCTGGGCAACAGCAGCCGGCAGATCACTCAGTGCAGGAACTCCATACAGGGAAAGAATCTCCTCACAGACGAACTGGGTATACACACCCACACACACACACACACGGGGAGTAAACCCACTAAAAACAACAGTAATATACGACCCATTGTGTGTTGTGTGATGACCCTTCAGGTTACGTGTGTGAGAGGAAGGACCTGCTGGTGAACGGCTGCTGTAACGTAAACGCCCCCAGCGCGAGGCAGTACATCTGCAAGAGCTGCCTGGCCAACGGCTGCTGCAGTGTGTACGAGTACTGCGTGTCCTGCTGCCTCCTGCCCGATAAGGTTACCTGTCTCAATGCCATCCCACGCCGTGCCACCTCTGTTCACCGTGGATTTCAGCGCTGAAAAAAGTCTAAACCGTTCCCTCTTTCCCTCAGCAACCTTTGCTGGAGCGCTTTTTGAACAGAGCGGCTGAAGGATTTCGGAATCTCTTCACGGCGGTCGAGGATCATTTTGAGCTGTGTCTAGCGAAATGCCGTACCTCCTCGCAGGTGAGAGTCACCGTCAGGCTCTGAGCAGGCATTTTTTATTAATAGACCCTTTAATGCTTGCGAATTGGAGTCAATTTTAGATTGTTAAAAAGTCTTAATCGGGGTCTAAAACTTTTGGAATCAGAACAGCACAGAAACTGGGCGGAGGTTTCAAAGCGTGTCCCTTTTTCAGCGCGATTCATGTACGTGTCCTGTTTCTGTGTCTTTCAGAGCGTCCAGCATGAGAACACGTACAGGAACTCCCAGGCTAAGTACTGTTACGGCGAGAGTCCACCCGAGCTCCTGCTTACCTAACGGGGGGCGATCAGGAAACAACAACAGTCTGCTGGAAAACTGATTCGTTACAGACGGAGAAACAGGAGCTACATCTCACCTCCGCCCCCCTAATCGAGTACGTTTAACGAAGCATGAGTGTGTACGGGGATCTACGAGTCGCCTGGAGAGGAATCCAAACAAACGTTTGGTCACTAAAGAGGAAACGCGTTACCACGGCTCAAGTGAGAATAAATCGAACTTATGGTGCAATCATGGGATTTTTTTAATGGTGGCTCTGGGAATTATAATTATGTCACTTCTAAAACGAGCTCATAACGCATCGACCGGTCTTCTGATTTAGAAATGCATGGGAACTGATACTTTAATAAAATGTTAATTTAATAAAAACCTGCCCGGCTTCTCGAAGGCGTGCCTTTGGTGAGCGCTGATTGGACCTAATGTAGGATTTATTACACTTCTTTATTTAATGACTGAAATAAACGATCCACTGTTAGGTCTGTGTGATCGGTCAAAGTGACAGGACCGTCTCTAAAGAGTTAGCCAAAGAAACCGGGCGTGGTCGACCCACCAAGATCAAGGCGTGTAATCGTATACGAGGTCACAGAGGAACCCAGGGTAACTGCTATGCAACTAAAGGTCCCTCTCACATGTCCATGAGATTAAGAAACGTCAAAGTCCGGACCTTAATCCGACCCCAGTCAAACTTGACGCCTGACGTCTGTTAGAATTGATTAATTTGTGTGTGTTAAGTGGAAAATCCGGTTGTTATTAGTAATATACGGTCATGAGCGCGTAGGAATGTGCTGAGCCAGGACAGGAACAGCGCCTACATCCCAAACCACATCCTGTCACACTAAAGAGTGTATGAAAATAGAAACGGGACGTATTTTTCTAATAATGCAATCATTAGTGAAAGTCTGTTGTGTTTGGGTGTTGTGTGCAGAACCCCCGGCTCTGTGGTAATTCTATACCAATCCAAACGGCTTCTTCAGCATGACATCGATTAATCACGGTGATGATCACTACGGGACGGGGACGGAGACGGCCCGGTGATTAATTGCCCCCGTCTTGTGGGAGACCGCAATTAGGCGACGGCTGTACGGTACTTGAACGATTCAGAAGAGGAAAAATGCGTTAAGGGACAGCACAGAGAAGGTCTTGTTTATCCCTTTTAATAAATAATACCAAATAAATATGAATCTTAAATACGCAGAGCTAAATGGTTTTACAAAACATTCAAGCCTGAACATACAAAAGTGGTTCTTATTTTAGAAAACGCTTATGGTTACGCATTCTGGCCCAAATAGCTTTCTTGAGCAGCTCTTCCACCTGGTTTAGAAACGTTTCCGATGACTGCAGGATGGCCAGGGTCCAGCGCTTGGCATCGTAATCTCCGGGAGGGAAATTCGGTTCCGGAGGAGGGTCCTCGCAATGGGTCTGCAGGGTGAAATTTACACACGGTGTAAGGTGTTTCTTTAACCTCACAATGACTTCCTTGAGCTCCCCCGTGTCGACCTTCAGCTTCTCGTGATGGTCCAGGATCATCTTAAGAGACTCGCTCATGAACCCCAGCCCACAGATGCAGGCGCTCTTCTGCTTCGGGAGGGGGGACGAACTGTTGATCCACATTTGGTCGAATTTCGAAGGCTTGGGTGTAATGTGCTTATGGATTTGCTTCTGCATGTGGAGACAAAACAGGACGATTTTAAAAGTCCTCGAATGGCCTTCAGGGATGTTCAGGTCCATTAACCGTCCATTATTACCCATCTAATATTATTACTCTTATATTATATTATATATACTTTAAAGAGATGAATGATTAAAAAGACTAATAATGTACAGAAAGTGTAAACTGACTCTTAACTATTTTTTAATCACCTTTAATATTTTTTTAATTAAGCACCAGAGGATAATCCACTATCCAAGCTCCACTCCCTCACACACAGATTTTTAATAATAATAATAATAATAATAATAATACTGTACATTTAAATTATTATTATCATAAGGGCCTAGTATAGTATTAATATTAACCTATTTTTATGTTATTATTATGGTAGCAGTAAAAGTGATAATAAAATAATAAAAATAAAAAAGGAATAATGATAGTTGTAGTAATAATAGCAAATATAATTAAAAAAAAAAACATCAGTAATATCACAGATAATAAAATAATTGTGAGAATAATACCAAATAATAATAATAGTAACAGAAAAATGATAAGACATGAATTATTTTAAGTTTTAGCTTTTTTTTCATCTCGTATTGGTATAATTATAAACTTTGTTGCCTAATTATATTATTAATAATAATAATAATAATAATTTTAATTACTAGTTAATACTATAGTAATATTTTAGTTTTGGGATGATTAAATAATAATAATAATAATAATATATTGTGTTATTTTTATCATTAGGTCATTAGTATTATTGTTATTGACCTTTTAACCTTATTATTATTATTACTGTTACTATAATATAATTATTACAATAGTCAGTGTTTATTTATTGATTTATTATTAGGTTAATTCTTACTAAAAATAAAATCTTTGTGCGTTATAAATGGTGGTGTAAGATCTTTCGTACTCACAAAGTGTTGTGTAGTAATAGTGACCTCTTGTTGCACCTGCGAGAGCAGATCAAACACGTTGCATCGAGTTGGAAAAGCAGCGAGTACGTGGAGGTTCACGATCACTAGGCCGACACAGAACGTCAGGCTCCCTGTAAGAGAACGTTAGATTTGTGACCGATGAGGAGCAGGCGGTCGAGGCGGCTGCAGGCCGTACCGTATCTGATCAAACCTGCGGCGTTTACCTGATGATCTCATGAGGACGAGTTGGTGGTAGGTCCGAGGTCGTAGGTGTGTGGTATGTTGTGTTATGTCGAGGAGCAGGACGCAGCTGTGCTTTATAGGCAGTAAGGTGCTTAGTCACTGAAAAAGCAATGCGGTTTATCTGACAACATCAGTGAGAGAAACGTAGGCTATGAAGCAAAACCTCCTGGAAATTTACTGTCACACACCCTCCATGGTCCTCGCTTCAATATTTGGCCCATCGGACGTCTCGGCGATGTACAGATCTAGATTTACTGCCGTGCCTGAAGGACGGTTGGAAGTTTGGTGGTGCAGCACAGCAGCTTACGCCACAGAGCTTCCTGATGAACTCATGAATTCGACTCGAAAAAAGCTCTGTGTTCTATTTTTCAGCTCGGTTTGTGCTACTTTGAAAGCTCTGCCAATTTTGGACCCCATTGGAGGTGGAGGAGGCAGAAGTGGAAGCAACCCCTCGGGGGACTTTCTGACGCGTAAAGGATAACAGGAGAAACCACGAAAACGTTCATTAGGAAGAGCGGCGACGTCACCGGTCGGTCAGCAGGCCACGTGTCGTAACGCTGGCCGTCGTGTTGCAAGTCGTAATAGAAAGTTATAACTGCAACAAACTCCCGCTCGAGTATAAACACCGTTGATCCTGGTCAAACCCTGTCCAGTTAATTAGAAGTTTGATCTAATAAACGAGCTCGAAACGAAACGGCAACACGAGGCGGTTCTCCTTCATCGCTCAAAGTACTGATGTCCTCAAGAACGGTGCACTATCCAAACTTTGAAGACATTGCATTCCAAAAGCTGCTCTGGAGAAACAAGGGCGCCGTAGCGACTCCGATGTGGCGCTGTAAAGTTCTGACCAGAATTTGAGGCGTGTTGAATTAGTAAGTAGGAAAACACGACAGTAATGCCCTCATCCCCTCATAGTATCTCCAGCGTGATCGACTCATCGGCATCTGAGCTAACTCCCATGGGTCACGCTCTCAAGATGCCGTGGCTTTCAGAAAAAAATGGGACTTCCCAAATTCACTCCCATTTACAGTCCTTTAATTGCTCTTAATACAAACGAGACCCAGAGCTTCTGAAGGACAGCCTGCCGTAACAGTGGCAAGGCAAAACTCCTATACTGCATCCCGTTTTCATTCCGAGTCCCAGGCCGTGTAAAGGGGACCGACCACAAGCCTGAGTGAATAATCAGGAATCCAGTGTAGACTAGGAGTGGCTGAAGATATTTGGAAAATGTTTCTACATCACAGACTACTCCCCGAGGAGACCCGAGATGAGGCTCAGAGGTGCCACCGGTCTGCATGGGTCCTGACATATTTCAGGGTCACCAAGGTCCAGAGCCTAGAGTGGAATAAATTAGGTACAGTAGGTCCAAACTTTAATAGGGCATATAGAAACCAACTTTAAGTTAACTGTTTTTGATGGAAGAAACCTGAAGGAAGCCCTCATGAAGATCCAGAATCGAGGATCAAACCCTAATCTCCGTGATCAATTCTCACTCCTCCTGGAGAGACCGAAAACTTCTGAAAATGGGTTTCGCCCCGTCCTTTCCAGAAGAACACGCCTGATATTCGGTGGCAGCGTTCGACAGGTGGACGTTCTTGTTTTATTCAGTATGAAATTTGTAGACATGGCGCCTGCAGAAGAGAGGAACGCTTTGTGAAATATGGTCTTTCCTCCAAACAGAAAAGAAGTGACGCATCTGTCTGCACTTCTGTGGAAACTAGAACAGTAATATCATTTTCATTAGAATGGCCTTCATTGATTTCGTTTGTCATCACCAGTGAAAATAGGAACGTCCTTATCTGATGATCAGTATTTATTAGTTTCCAAGCGACACCTTGTGACGTGGTTTCCGTCCGTGTGATGATGCAGGAGCAGGAAACTGTCACATGACACTTTTGTTTAACTCATACGCAACCTTTCTCAGAACCGTCTTTGATAAGCAGAATGACTTTAGAGAGGAACTGAGGGTTGTTTTAAGTAATACATGTGGACGATGTTCCTCATGCAGCTTTTTAAAGCAGGGGAGGCCGATGCTCACGTAAGATTTACTCCCGAGTGCCTCATCCACATCCACCATGGCCAGTGCAACAACACAGACTGGAAACCATGAAGTTACTGGGTAAACAGTGCAGTAGCGGTGCATGGTCTGAAAACGTCTAGAAGCTGGCTGATGCAACGTCGACACTGCGCACTCATGCAGACCTAGAAAGTGGTTTAAAAAGAAGAAGTTTTGCAAAGTTTCAGACCTCAAACCAGCCCAAATTCTGTACCGTGACCTCAAATTCCTCCTCGGCCTTGTGCAAGCTACAGGAAATTGTACTTGGTCCAGACTTTGCTTCGACGATGAACCTGTATCAAAAGGTTCAGCTGCACCTACTCAAGAGTGGAAGCCCAAATTTGCAATATTAGTAAATACAATATGACTAAGTGGACAGTCATGGAACAGGAGATTTTACCCATCAGACTGTACCATTGCGTCAATCCGTCCTTCCTTTGTGACGACCAATAAGCATACGGACAGCCTTTGCAGTCTCCATAGAAATATGCTGGTATAGAAGCACTTAAGGGTCACATTTGTGGATGCAACAGGGGCCACGGTCGTGTGTGTGTGTGTGTGTGTGTGTGTGTGTGTGTGTGGCGTGAAGACCTTCTGCCAAAAGACAGGACTAGGAATATCAATACAAATCTGGAAATCAGGTATACGACAAAGAACATTTATCCAAGCAATCATGGGTTAAGGGCCTTGCTCAGGGGCCCAACTGGGGGGTAGCTTGCCAGAAGTGGGATCTGAACCCTGGACCTTCTGGTCTGTAGTCCAGTAACTGAACCAACTAGGCCACCACAGGATAACACAGATATTATTAAGCATGATTTATTCCCGTCAGAAAAAACAAATCTAGTTTATTGGATTATTTTTACTTAAAGAGCTGCCTGAAGTAAACATCCACGAGAACGATTAGCAAAAAGTGGACGCATTTACAATGTGTTATTTAAATTATTTTATTCCAAAACATGTGGAGGGGGAAAAAAAAAAGATTTCAGTAACGTGGGTGAAGTTTGAGAGACAAAAACATAAATATCATCAACAAACTTGCTACATACAAAACTCACTCTGGACACCGTGAGATATTTCTACGACGGTTAAGAACTTAAGTGCAGTTAAAGGGTCGGCCTGTTTCCCTCTAATACTCTCTCTAAGTATTAATGCTCTCTGTTGATGTCTGTAGTGTCATAACCGGGGATCCACATCACAGGGTCCGTTCAGGATTTGCTGTCTCGCCTCTGGTCCTGCAGCATGTCTGTGACTCTTACAATGTCCTCCTCTGGAACCTAAAACACAGAGAACTGTTTAATGCAGTTTAAACGACAAAGGCAGGTGTTAACGTGGCGTTTATTGCTATATAAACGTGAACGACTGCCAGGATTCACTTCCATTCTCCATTGGAATGGTGATTTGGTTTGAAAGGGATTTAAACAGCAAACCAGGGGGAATCAAACTTTCAAAAAGCAGACTGTTAAGCAAGATGGTGTGCAGGGGTTTGTCAGACAGGCTCACCAGGGCATGGTCGAAACTGAATGTGCTGATGTAGTACGCCGAGATATCACAATCTGCAAGCGGCTGAGAGATCTGAGCCACGATTCCACACTCATCTGAGAGAGAGAGAGAGAGAGAGAGAGAGAGAGAGAGAGATTACGGCTTTATCATTAACAGCATGTCGACTCTGCAGTGTCGCGTCTGTTACCTAATAACAGAGACACCACGAGAATCCAGCGCGTGTGCACAAAATACATAACCAGCGTGTTCTAAATGCAAACAGCTGTCCTTTAATCCTCAAAACAAACACAGAAGCCACCAGCTCGATCATCCCAGTAACCAATCTTAAAACAAACGAATCCTCACCGAAGCCGAGCGGCTGACCTCCGATTCTCACCATCCTCCAGAGCTCACCTGAAGAACTAGTGAAGAGCACATCTGCTGGAAATCTGCACCGTTCAGACAACGAGAGTAAGATATCGTCTTAAATACCAGCAACGTGTTTATCATGAACAGTTACAGCACGTCTGAACACACACCAAAAACAACAAGGGTTATCTGTACCAGCACTGGTGCCAACACTAAACGTACGACTCACCGTCTCTGCGTTTCGGTGTCCATTACCAGCGAGACGTAGCCGTCGATTAGGGAGAAGGAGAAGAACTTAATACAGTCCAGATCAGCAGCCGGGTTCGAATCCTCCTTATGACTGAACAACACACAGGGTGAAACGAGGAACGGCGGCTTGATATGAAATCCCAGAGATGATTGTTAAAATAAAATTGGATCCGATTTCAGGACCTTAAGGTGACGTCTACACGAGGTCCTAGACTATCCAAAATCCAAATAACCAAAGCAAAGCAAACCTGTTGGAGTAGAACAGGACGTCGAGGAGTCGAGTGGCGATGCCCGGCAGTGTTTCTGGGTCCAAGCTCATCACACAGAACTGATTTTTTGGGATTAACACCGGATGTAATGTAACGTGAGGGACTGAGGATAAAAGAACACACAGATATATTAGTGTAAGAACACAAATCAGGCAAGTACCGGCCAAAAAACTGGAAGAAATTATTATATTTAGTGGTAAAATAAGAGAAATTTGCTTCTACGAGTAATACAGGGGGTCACGTTTGTCCATATAATATGTTCGTTTAATCCAAAATAAAAACACGACCCTTTTTGCTTGGTCCTAATCCTCTAGATTATTTATCCAAACTTTTGACTTTCGACGTTAAAGGGATCGTTCTAACCATCTCTGCCGTTCCCCTGCAGACCGTTTATCCCGTCCTGGCTGTGCACCGGTACGGATTCTCCATCCACCTCCCGAAAGATGTTAAACTCCTCCACCAGGGTGTGAATCACCACTGACAGGTCCTTCTCTCGCACCTGTGCGACCACAAAAAAACACCAACGGGCAACTGATGGGAGAGTTCCACAAAACTTTTAAAACCCTCCATTCTACAAGACCTCTGTGGTATCTACAACCATAGAGCTGCTAGGTGGAGCAAACATTTGATCCCACAGATGCTCCATCAGAGTTTTTTGGGAATTAGAGGGCAATAATGGAGACTTAAAGTCAGGATTAATGAATAATGTGAAGTGACTACAGAGGGAAGGTTTGGTCGTGGTCATGCCCGGTTCTTAAACTCGTCCTCACCAGGATAAAATCGGTCTGATAGGTGGACAGCATGAAGACGGACACGTGCTGCTCGGCCAGCGGTGCGATGACGGACCTGGCGATCTTGGTGACCCCTACAGCCTGCGAGCTGCTTGAGGCGTTGCCGTTGGAGAGGACGTTAAGGGGCAACCACGTTGAGGTCTCGACCTGGAGGTGCTCAGAGGGAGGAAGATCTGCAAATCAGAGCCACCGTATTAAACCTGTGAAAGTGTCAGCGTTTAACACCTTCTAAAAACCTGTCGATTCAAACAATTTAGCTAGAAAAAACATCATCTATTAATCAGCAGAGGGAAAAAAACATTTCATTTCCTTCTCATAGTGAAATCTGATGTCTTCAGCTAACTTGTGGTTAACCTCAGTGCACTCTCAAACTTTATTTCTTTTCTGTTTTATCGACTCCCTTCTGTACCGGGTCCCACGTTTATGCTCTCATATTCTATATCTAGTCTGAATTATGGACCACAGGCAGAACCCTAAATAAGGGTCACCTTATCCTAAACACAGTCAGTGTTAAAACCTGCGTACATTACCTTTAAATCCTTCCTCATCGAGGACCACGGTGTAATTTTCCGGAGTCTCGGTCAGACTGAAAAATTTGCATCTGTGTAAAAGAGAAAAACGATGAACCGCAATTTAAACACCACTTTCAACCCTAGGAAAATTCTCCGTAATCATTTTCAAATTAAATTCTCTTTTTTATTATTATTTTTTTCCATGAGACCTGAGACTACTCGCATGTAATTTAATACATCAATCGTTTAGGTATGCAATGTCACACGCATCTGATGCAGTTGCATTTCCGAACACCAGAGGGCGCCGTGCACGTCTTTTGCTCTGCGTTTGCAAACGTGTTCAGGTAAAGGCAAATTTTAGATTTAAATGTACATCGTGAGTCATCCAGACCCCACAAAGAGAACATAAAACGGCAAAGACAAAAAAAAAACGAATTCCAGGTCCAACCAATAGCATAGCTGACGGGTAGGGAGATTTATCTTTTTAAATGAGGTTACTCAAGGTTGCTTTACCGTACGACAAGGTTCACGTTACTCCTTCCAACCAAACCATGCAACTTTTAAAACTAGTTTCTCAAATTAATATTCTGTGATGGAAAGCGAGACTGAGTGCAGAGTCGAGTGCTCAGGGTCGATGGCATGTTTCTAGCGACTCGTCTAGATAAGGTGTTAGAGCGACCGCAGGAAGTACAGCGCTGGGGGTTTCAGAGGCAACAGGAAGCTCGAGTGAAGCTGACACAACTCAAGAGTTCAGCTGGTGGGTGGAACTGGACCCTTTCCCCTGGCGAGGTTACGTTTTTGAGATAACCAAACCAGAATTTAATCAGCCATCACCTTAGGTGGAATACCCCACCACGGTTCAAACCCACCTAAGCTGTTGTTACTGCAGTGTCATTATAAATCTGAAGAGTAGAAAATCCAAACAGGAATGTGTTACTCATCCCCAAAACAGGCACAATCAAACCTTCACCCCGACGACTTACTCATACTCAAGCAGCACTGCTAGGCTACTCCTGATAGTTGCCGGGACATGTTCCTGTAGATACGCTATCTGAATATCAGTGTCACCAGTTAAACACAAAGCACAAAGAGCTCCAGGTCAAACATCTGCTAACATCCTTTCAAGAACATGTTTATATATACAGTCGATTCCCGTTAATGGAAAAGTGATCGTTTTGATCCTAATAACCGGCTGGTCCGTTTAAACGAACATGCCCTATGTTAGAAGACGGGACGTGCTATGTAACATATTAAATGTTTATTAAACCTTTATTGTAC
>JAUZSU010010296.1:0-11174 GCA_034780255.1 Parotocinclus maculicauda
AGCAATTGTGGGTTAAGGGCCTTGCTTAAGGACTCAACTGTGGCAGCTTGGCAGAGGTGGGATTTGAACCCAGGACCTTCAGGTCCAGAGTCCAGTGCCTTATCCACTAGGCTACCACAATCCCACTTCTAACAGATGTGCATGTAGAATGGGACAGATGTACAAGTAGAACGTGTTACGTGCACTGGTCCACTTTGGGGGTAGATGGTGTAAAGCCTCTGCTAGCCAGCTGTTATCTTGATGTGTTTGGTGTTTGAATTTGAGCTTGCTTGTAGTTTTTGTTTTTATTTTAGCATTATTCCCTTATATTCAACTCTGCTATCTGTCTCCATATTCATAATGTAATTACATTTGATGCATTAGGCCTTGGGGGTGATGCTGCTGCCCCAAACTGTTACTGAAACCTAAACCAAGCTTTGAATGTTTGATCTGAGACAGGATATCATTAGTGTGGACCTGACTCAAGTATAATTTAATCATAAAAATTCAGTAAATACGATATTTGAATGTAGGTTGCAAACATTTAATCGAAATGAAAATAATTTTTCTCTCGATTTTATGAATGTGTATTTTACAGACACATGTTTATAATGAATTAATGGTTGATCATAACTCAATATTCTTCTTCTTCATGTATATTTATTTTTGTAAAGGCCGATGACATATTTACAGTTTAAATGAAATAGTCTTATAGTCTTAATAGGTTAATTAGAGTACAAATGAAGACAGGTTAGAAAACAATAAATTAAATTTACCTAGAAATATTTCCCTTATAATGAAAATTATTTGATATATTTACTTGATTTCGTAAAAGCTTTTTTGCTACATTTTTTGGTATATTCCTTTTTGCTTGAGATTTTACAAACAGCCCTTTTGTCCTCAGGTCGGGGATGAGGAATTTCACTTATTAATATTTGCTTGTCTGAAAATAGATACATTGAAATGCTGTCTTAAAAATAGTTATCCAGATTATTAATAATGCAGCACAGACTAGATGCATATCTGTAGCATTTTTGCCATGTGGACATGCCCTTACAAAACCACTGCTCACAATACTTCCTAAAACAGTTATGTCAGAACTACCTAGATAGTGGTCCAAATGAGCATCCTGTTTCTCTCAGTCTAATTGTGCCTCCACTCTCAATGTCCGTTAGCTGGGTACAATGTCTTCGAGTGCCAGTCAATGATCTCTCAAGTGTTACTCATAAAAAAAAAACATATGAGAGCCTTTTTATAGAGCAGTGGTGGAAGCAATTATATTGTGGGAAGACTCGGGGCTAAGCAGACCCCACCTGTAATAATTTACATATCTACTGTACCTGCAATGCAACTGCATGTGAGTTTTGCAGCACTACACTATTTCTATCTGTGAGTGTTTGTAAAATTAAGTCACGAGAGAAAATGGGTGGCAGCAGGGGATTTCAGGCAAGTGACACCTGCTCCTCAGGCTGGGCAGAGGGAGAGAAATGCTGGACCATGAGACAGCAAGGGGGGTTAATCTGGATTAATGAAATGTAATAAGTGTGAGGTCGTCCCTGATTTTGAAGAGATGAGACCCGCATCAAATTAAAGTAACTGAAAATGTTGTATAAACTTTATATCAGCTGTGTTTTAGAGAAGCATTGCTATGTGTGGTTTACATGTGGTGGTTTGCAAGCTTTCAATATGACATGTATAATGCATTATTCAAACAAATTATCTTTACTAAAGAGAGACTATTATATATATGTATATAAATGTCACATAATGGAGCTATTTAACTAGAATTTGTCCAGTTAACATTGGATAAACATTTATTAGTGATTCACTATCTGCACCTTAATACAAAACCTATGGATAAAAAAAGATTAGAACAGAAGAAAATCCCTGTATTTACATGTCTGATTCTTTCAGTCACACAATACCTCTTAACCTTTTGACACACCGACTTACGCTCCACCTCCCTCAGTACAGCATTCAGAAAACTGCCAGAACAACCAGATCCAGGGCAGTTTGGGATTTTAGGACTCAGTAATCACAATATTCACTTCCATCTGTTCTGTATGTCTGTGATTTTGTACTAATCGTGTTTTGTGCACACTATTTACTTGGCTTGGTATTTTATTTATTTTGGGCATCCTGTCAGTAAATATGTAAGCACATGCTTAACACTTTGACAGAAATCATAGCCTGCATATGTTGTAACCAATCGACAGTCTTTAAGACATAAATCGCATTTAAGTTCCATTCTTTTTCATTTCAACAAATGATTTTGACCAGATTGCCCCCAAACTATCCTTAAGACTGTATAAGCCATTTTATATTTGTATCTATACAATTACTGACTACTTTAGGTACATGCTAATACTGGATCAGATTCTGATTTTGACTTTGACCTTAATTCTTTGTGGCATAGATTCATCCATGTGCCGGAAAACCTCAGAAATTTTGATACATGTTAGCATAAGGCAGTTGCTGCAGATTTGTCAGCTCCACATCCATGATACAAATCTCCTATGCTACAACTACCCAAAGATGTCCTCCTGGATTGAGATCTGTTGATCAATTTAATTACAGTGATCCCACAGTCATGTTCAAGTGTTTCAAGACAGTTTGAGATAATTTGAGCATTGTGACATAGTGCATCACATAGTGAATGATACACTGTGGTCAAAAAGGATGAGCAGAAATAATACTATAGATATATAAAATATCCCCAATTTTTTGTGAGCAGTGTATACTGTATATGGTATAATAAACATCCTGTTATAATAAATGCATTGTACCGTAATATGGTATATTCCATAAGGGGATATTTCATTTTAATATTTTTTTAATTTTTGTAAGCAGTATACATCTACAAAATGTCTTCAGAGTTCTTATATTTACTTCTTACTTTTATTTAATTGAAGACAGTGTAAAATGTCATGAGTTTTTCTGGTCAGCTCTATTTCACTTTTTCTGTTTCATTTGTTAATAAACATCAATTTGTGCATTTTAGGGCTGCAACACATTCCAAGAAAAAAAGTAACTGTAAAGCATTTAGGATTCCGTAACATTGCCATTCTTTCTCATTACACTTTTTTCACACCACAGATGCCAAGCGGTTTAGTATTTCAGGTGTTATTTTGTCCTATTCTTCCTGCAAACATGTCTGAAGATGTGCAACAGTACAGGGTCATCATTGTCACATTTTTTATTTCAAAATTTTCCACATACCCTCTTCATCCACAGCCATTCCTCTGTAATGTGTGCAGCATGTGGTTTTGCAGTGTCTTGTTGAAAAAAACTAAATACCTGGAAAAGATATCATCATAAAGGCAGCTTATGTTGCTCTAAGATCTTAATGTACTTTTCTACATTAATGCTGCCATCACAGAAGTGTAAATGACATTTGCCATGGGCACCGATATAGCACCATACCATGAAGCACCCTTGCTTTTGTACTTGTAGCGATAGCAGTCTGGATGGTCCGTCTTGTGTTTGGTCCGGAGCTTCCAAAAAAATGACCTGGAATACTAATTCCTTGGACCACAATACACGTTTCCACTGTGTGATGGTCCATCCTAGATGCCTCCAGAGAATCCAGGTTCAGAGAATAAAATACCACTCCTGGACATGGTTAACGTAAGGCTAAGTTTTAGTATGCTAAAGTTTTTAGTGGCATTTGTGAATGTAACTTCATATTGTAGTGCTTGACAAAGGTTTTCCAAAGTAATCCCTAGCCCATGTGGTTATATCAGCTATTAAGGAATTACAATTCTTAATGTAGTGCTGTCTGAGGGATTGGCGATCACCCTTCAAACATTAAACCGTTTAATGATACTTTGCACTGTATAGGGAGAAATATGCAAATTCATTCCAATCTTTCTTTGAGGTAAGTTTCTATGATTTTTTATTGATTGCAAACTGGAAATCCCTTGCCCATCTTAGCTCCTCTAAGATTCAGCATGTATTCTAGAGTACTTTAGTACCACATCATGATAATTATAACCTATTCTAAATCACATCATTATTTATCATCATTAGTAATAAATTAATTTAAAAAAATACATGTTACATTGGTACAGCTATGCAACCTAGTGACATGGAACAAATAGGTGATATTGATAGATATGACAATTTGTATTCTGGTGAGCATATTTCCATTTTAAGTTTATTATGGTATGTACATACATATAAGCATCATGTACTCTATGTGTTATTGCAATGTATGTGTTTAATGTCTCAGCAGCTTGACATCATTTTCACAAACTCTGCAAAGAAAATGAAAATTTGTCATATCCTGCATTGCATCCTTAATGACTTGTAACGGCAATGTGGTTGGTAATGTATGCACCAACCTTCAAAATCTACTGTTCCATCACCGTTGTTATCCACCTCTCTGACCACTGCATTGATCTCTTTTTGGGTCATTGTTTCCCCTAACAGCTTACTCATAGCTAATCTCAGCTCTTCTGTTGTGATTTCCCCATCACCATCCATGTCAAACTGAAAAAAGCAAAGAATAAAAATGGAATAAATGACCTACATTAGGGGTTTCCAAAATCTGGCCCTCTTAAGAATACCTTTAGTTGTGGCCCACCGGCACATTGCAATTTTTCAATTGGTTCAGTTGAATTAAAAAAAATAAGTAAGTTGAGTTGAAGTAAGTTCAACTAATGCTTTCAAACCAGACAGAACATGGGGTGTAAAACCACCCCATTACATTAGTTTAAAGTGGGCAATCTCTTCTGGTAAGTTGTAGCATCTAACTTAAACCATAACACAAGGACTATTTGTAGAAAAAAAATTTATTTAGTTGCTTATGTGACTTAAGTAATATAGATTTGCTTTGTTATTCAGTTAAGGTCTAGTATATGCATAGAGGTCTAGTATGCATATAAACTAAATAATAAAATACGATCTACATGTGAGATAATGACGGATTATCGTTCTGTAATTTTGTATTTTTTCATATTTTTAATACGTTTTGAGTACTTTATGAATAAGATTCCTAGAAAGAGACACTGGCCCTTAGGTATTTTGATACTGTCCAATCTGGAAAAAGCTTGGGCACTCCTTACATATATGAACAACTTTATGATACAATAAGTACATTTCTCTTTATTCAAAATCCCTACAAACAGATAGTAACAAAAAAGTCCTTCTGCTGACCTGTTTGAAGGCGTCTTTCAGCTCTTTCATTCCAATCATCCCTGCTGTTTCAGCGAGGAATTTTGGCGCCATCAATTCAACAAAGTCTTCAAAATCAACCTGTCCCCCAACTAAACAGCAAGTAGAATATGAGTCCATAGGAAGGATATAGAACTGAAGGTATATAATTTTTGTACAGAACATTACATGAATGCCTCTCTATCTCTGTGTCTTTATGTAGATGATTATATTTAGTAACAGTAACAAGACAACCAGGCACTCAGGTGGCAAAGTGGCAATTAACTAGCCCACCACATTGGTGATATGGATTCAACTCCCACTGATGGCTTCAGGCCGTCATACAGACATCATAAGCCAGTCAGGGGATCATCTACTGACGTTAAAACTACTGTATTTTACATACTGATGTATTTTTACATCAGTAGTTTACATGCACTTACTAATCCGATAAGTGCAGAAAATCTAATTTTGTCAGTAATCTGATTGATGAGTTAACATGCACTTGAATTTACATCATTCAGGTAAGTTTTTGCTTTACACTGGTTCAAAAATGTGGCATAAGCTTCAAACTTTAATAATGAAATATACAATATATAAGTCAGTAAGTCAATATACAAGTTATAATAAGCAGACCTGGCAAACATGTTTGATCCTGCTGGTAAGAAAAAAAGAAGATGTTATGACAACCTACTAGCATAACTGAAGGACTTACAGTTCATGTTGATGTTCTGGCCTAGTTCAATCAACTCCATTTCTGTTGGCATGTAGCCCATTGTTCTCATCAGATTGCCTAGATCTTTACAGCTAATCAGTCCATCCTTATCTTTATCAAATTCATCAAAGGCCTCACGTAATTCTGCAAAGAAACAAAAGCAAGAAAACATGGTTTAACTAATAAATAGAAACTCTTCAACTCTCATCTCTTTCTGGATAAACTCAAAAACCGGCTTCAGAAATGTAATAATGAATCTCTATAATATGCCATGTCACTTTAATTTGTTCAAAGCAGTAATGGTGATCTTCAAACATCACTCCCCAGGGATATAAAAAAAACTGTAGCACAAAATCAAATGTGCTATGCAAAAAGCCAATTTACAATGGTCAAAATGGCCCAGCATAACAGTGGACAGTGTAGAACCTGCCATCAGCAAATCAATAAAGAAAGTTTTCAAAAAAAGCCTCTAATATTCTTATACTCTGAGCATGAAAGCAAACTATACTGCTCACAAGGAATTAGGGGACATTCTAATATTGCACAATCTAAGCAGTTGTGGGTAAAGGGTCTTGCTTAAGGGTCTCACCATGCTGACAGCCTAGTAATACTGGTACGGTACTTGAAGGAGTCCCAGTGGAACTACTGGTCACTAGTCTAGTAACAGATGCCCCACCAATGGTGTATTAAAGTAAACATCTATATAATTTTAATGACATCCTAATAATTTTGTTTATTATAGTATTTTTGTTTCAAAAGTATTTACTAATCTTAAAATATTTCAAAATTACCTTCAATCTCATCATCTGCCAAGTCTCTCTCCTGAAACAAAAATATATAGTGTAGGTTTTATCTCAGAATTGTTTCACACATACTCCACACTCATGAAGTGTTCTTATTGTTAAAAACACAACACACCGGTTTACCACTTTAAAATTGTGGAGTGTACTTACAATCTTCCCACCTCGTATAAAGATGCATGCAGCCATTGCTTCGAGGAAAATGAAGTTTAAATGAAAGTCCCAGTGTCAGTGTCCAGTTCCTTTTCTATGGCCCAAAGGTCTATTTACCCATTTTGTGCATCATATGTGTAGGTTAGAAGTACATTTAAAAAGCAAACACAATAAAAAAATGATGTAACAAAATTGGTAGCTATGTATCTGCCACATACATTTTACTTGTCATTACTCTGTACTTACACTCTGTAAATCATTTGCATAATTACTTTCATAATTACACTTTATAATACATTAAAATAACCATCTACTGCTCACCTTTTTTTAAGAAAGCCTGGGTACATAAACACAGTATGTTCGTTGCTGAATGACTGGCTCTTCTACAACATCAGGGAATTCTGCTCGGCTGCAAGTGTGTGAAGCGTTTGTATGTGGGTTAGCTACAAACAAAGAGAGCACCAGGAGGAGTGGTTTCAATGGCATAATCCCTTTCATTGTCTCTTTTTTTGTCATGATATGTATGTGAAGATGATATTTATGTATGTGTACAAAGATTATATTATATTATATTATATTATATTATATTATATTATATTATATTATATTATATTATATTTAACACTAATGAAAACATGCATAAAACGATTGTAAAATGTCTTTGTTTTTGTTATTACTGTGATAATTATCATCATGATTAATAATAATGACGATAACAATTGTAACAATAATAACGCTGGTCTACATATAAAAAAATATTTTCACCTAATTATGTTTGAGTACAAATATGACATCAAAAATATGCAATGTTTTTTTAAATGTTTTATTTAAGAAATGTTTTATTTAAGATTCTGAAGTCGAATATCAAGAAGCTCTGAAGTATCAATAACAAGTAAAATACATGTATTTGTTTCATGAAAATACAAGTCTCTTATTTAACCAAGAGAGCAATGGTTTAGTACATTGTTATTGTTAGGGAGAATTTTGCTCTTTTTGGATGCTCTGGAATAGTTATGATCAGAGTTGTATTGCTAAAAAGACCAACAGTATTTTTTATGTTTGTGTTCCATGTGCCTCGACATTTCAGTATATCACAAAGGGGTTTACTAATTTTTGTGAGACACTATATATAGTCATGAAATGCAAATGTCAGCAGTCTAATGCAAAAGTCAGCACTAAACTGTTTAATAAGTAGTCTTCTTACTAATTATACCAATTGCATACAACATTCAACACTTCTTTTTGCATATTCAGCATGTTTTTCTGCACATTAATTATCTTTTTGAGTATTCAGCATATCTAAATGTCACGTTATTGCTATAAGAGTTTATAAGTATACAGCATTTTGCAGAAAAATGGACATGACTGGAGGAAACTATGTTATTTTTATGTTATTTAATGTTATTTTTGGATATTTTTGAACACATAAAGATCACATGTTATCTTGTAGTCAAAATTGACGCAGATCTGTGTACAACCTCAATCCCAATGAAGTTGGGACGTTGTGTAAAACATAAATAAAACAAGAATAAGATGATTTGCTTTTCAACCCATATTCAATTTAATTGGGTTGTCACTACAAAGACAAGATATGTAATGTTCAAATGGATAAACTTAATTTTATTTTTATTTTTTTGCAAATATTCACTCATTTTAAATTTGATGCCTGCAACAAAAGTTATTGAATGCTCAAAACACCTGTTTGGAATGTTCCACAGGCGAGCGTCATGATCAGGTATAAAAGGAGCATCCCCAAAAGCCTCAGTTGTTCACAAGCAAAGATGGGGTGAGGTTCACCACTTTGTGATCAAATGCGTGAGCAAATATTCCAACAGTTTAAGGACAATGATTCTCATTGTGCAATTGCAGGGACTTTAGCGTTTTCATCATCTACAGTCCATAATATCATCAAAAGAATCTGGAGAAATCTCTGCAAGTAAGCGGCAAGGTCGAAAACCAACATTGAATACTCATAACCTTCGATCCCTCAGGCGGCATTGCATTAAAAAAACAACATAATTCTGTAACTGATATTATCACATGGGCTCAGGAACACTTCAGAAAACCACTGACAGTTAAAACAATTCATCGCTTCAATCTACAAGTGCAAGTTAAAACACTCAGAAACACCGCCGGCTTCTCTAGGCCTGATTTCATCTGAGATTTACTGACAAAAAGTGAAAAAATTGTGGTCTGACAAGTTCACAAATCATGTAAATCATGGACGTCGTGTCCTCCAGGCCAAAATGGAAATGGACTGTCCGAATTGTAATCAGCGCAAAGTTCAAAAGCCAGCATCTGGCTTCCCAAAGACCTGAAATATTGATTCATCTGACCACAATACACATTGTGTAATGGTCCATCCAGATGTGTCTGAACCCCGAGAAGTCAATGCTGCTTTGTGAAATTATGTTAACAAGGCTTCATTATTGCACAGTAAATGGCATTGGTTAATGTAACTCCATATTGTAGTGGTAGATAAATATGCAAATTCCTTCCAATCTTTCTTTGAGGAACATTGTTTAGAAACATTTCAATAATTATTTTCTCCATTTGTTGGCAAACTGGAGATCCTCTGGCCATCTTTGTTCCTCAGAACCTTAATATCATTTACATTTCCCATATCGTGCCAACTTTCTTTCTGGTTAGTGTCCATTCACAGTTTTAGTGAGGATTTCATAGAATAATAGCTAAATCCATTTATGATGTTCTTAATCATGACCTTTCTTGTGTGTACCAACACACATAACTCGTCACTGCTGCCCAGTTACATAACTGTACGATATCACCCTCCTATAAAGCCTCACATCTGTTTAGTTACAAGACTTAATCCTCAATTTTGGCCCCTTTCACACCGTAATACAAATTTCATGATTATTTTGCATGATAGGCAAACTATGTACCAAAAAACATTACATAAAGGACAGGGGAGATAAGTCAAATTGAAAAGGGTACATTCAGGTGAAAGTCAAACATAGCGGTTTAGGGGAACAGCAATAGATAAAATCAAAAGAAATATGTGAATTATAGTTACCAGGTAGTTATGTATCTGAGTCTCCATCTCATTTCTCTGGTGAGCTATGTACAATGCTGACCTTTTTTAGTGCACTGTGACACTGAATTATCTTTTGCAGAGCTGAATGTTTTGTTTGTATGTTTTATATGTGAAGCCTTGTGTTCGGTGGCTCGGTGGGTACCTCTGCCTTACAGCAGGAAGGCCCTGGGTTCAATCCCAAAGTGGAGCAGCCTGGGTCTTTTCTATGTGGAGTCTGCACAGGACATGTGTGTTATCTTAATTGATTATCCTAAATTGACTTTAGTGTATATAGATAACTAGTTTTATAATCTCATGTGTGTGTGTGTCACTGATATTCTTAGGGTTCCTACCTTCGCTCGGATCGTTCGGCTGTCCTCGCCGGTCGCCATTACAGAGCCATCGGTGGGACAGCCGTTATATCCGCTATCTCATTATGTCCCGACCCCGAACAGCTGAAGCATGACCTATAAAGGCGTGGTGTTAAGCGTGGTTCGGGGCCAGGTCATCGTGATTCTATCGAGGTTCGATCTCTGTCTGGTGCGCGTGTTTGATCAATGGCGCTCGTGCGCTTATCCGTGTTCACTAGAGGTAGCTGGTAAGGTCATTTAGAGCTGGAGGATCGGTACGGGCGGGAAACCCCCGGAAATATTTAGTTATTCAGGGGCACTTTTGAGAGTTTTCCCGTTCAGTACTCGCGCTCCTCGCTCGATTCGCGGTCACACACGTTCGGTCCTCGCAGCCTACTTAGCCTCACTTCAGTCGGGCATTGGTTCTGAATAGAACACACCCGATCTGACTTCCTTTGTTTTCGGGTTCGTGCTCGCCCCATGTCGCTTCGGCGCCGCTCACGATTTATTCGCATTCGCGTTTGTCATGTCCCGTGTATTTAGTTTATTTTTGCGCGTTGGCGTTTTATGCTTATTGTGTGTGATGTACACTCGCGCTATAATGGCGCTTAGGGGCTTGTATGTGCACCTTTCTGGCGCTACAGCCACTTCCCCCTTTTCTCTTTCTCCCTCGCGCTCCATGCGCGTTCGAGCTCACGCTCGCCATCTGGCGCTCCGGCGTCCCTTTTCCACTCAATACAGCAGCAACTCGGTCATTGTGTCAAAGGGACACTACCGATGCTTTTGCGCCCTATTGAGTCGGACTCTGGTCGTGGCTGGCTTGAGGTGTGCCCCGACTAGATTAACCACTGGGTAAAGATGCATTCTGTAAGACGTCTTCCGGTTTTGGTTTTTTATTATTGCATGCACTTTTTCAGCTCACTTTTAGAGCTCACTTCCGCCCTCTGGCGTTCGGATTACCTCCGTGCCTCAAACGTTAGTGACGTCCT
>JAUZSU010010307.1:0-11172 GCA_034780255.1 Parotocinclus maculicauda
GGGCATGTTCGTTTAAACGGACCAGCCGGTTATTAGGACCAAAACGATCACGTCCCGATGTGGTCCCATTAACCGGATTCGACTGTATTCTATTTTAAATATCCATGGCACTGTTCTGTTTCCATGACCTGATGCAACATCATAGCGTTTGTTTTCATGCAGAGTCGTTGGCTGAGATCCATGCTGTCAACAAGAGAGTCGAACCCCTCCATACATGTTTATAAGGACATCCAAAGGCTCTCAATGGGGTTGTTGTGTCATCACAATGGACACCCAGTCTCTGGTTCCCAGTTTCCTCAGAAAAGTTCCGAATTTGAAGTGACCGTATCCCTGATTTGTCACTGGCGAGGGAAAAACTGGCGTACGCTGTACCCGTGGCCCAGTTTAGATCAGGACACACCATTGTTTCATGCTGAATGCATAATTCAGGGCGCTTTCGAAAGCGCTTTTGAAAAATGCGGTCGAACGGCAAGCTTAATTCATAGCTTGATAAATCTGCATACTTATGCGCTTATCGGCGGACAAAATAAACTCCAGTGGAAGCAGCTCCGTCTCCCACAGAGATTTTGTGTATAACAGTGACTGATAAGATTTACAGCAGAAGGAAACCAGATCGACTGTCAGTGCTGATAAGAAATCCCGCTCATCTCCTTCAACGGCGAGCCTTCGTAATGAAGATCTCTTTTGCGCTCTCGCTGTGGGGAGAAATGGCACAGGATGTGGAAGTGACCCCTCCGAACACTCCGGTGGGGCTCAGCGTGAAAATACAGGCCCATCCGGGCAGGTTAATCTACAGATCAAGGTGCTGGCTTTAAGCCAGTTAAGAGACGGCTCACTTCAAAGGCGGGCGAGTAAACAGGGCCGAGAGGATCACGCCTTCCTGGCCGAGCCCAGACTGCCAGGCACGAGAAGTGCTCGGCGATGTCCTACTTACTAAACGCGAGGTCAGTGCGACCTAGATCGGTCTTATGCAAGCTCTCGCTCGTGCTGCGGCTTCGCTCTTTCTCTCTCTGTCATTAAACATTTGTGCTGTCAGGCCTGGAGAACCTCCTTAGCACAGCGCTCATGTTTAATGATGAGGATAACAAAAGGCGAGTATCAACAGTTTCTGTGTTGAGTATCAGAGAGGAAGAGGGAGAGGAAAAGAAAAGCGGCGAGATAACATTAAAAGCACTACCTTGATCTGGGGCGAACATGCTAAGCCCTGTAACGAAACGTATTCAGACGGTTTAATTACTGCTCAGGAAATGAAGCTACAAGATGATTCCTTAATTAAGCGGTGATTAAGGATTTTCTGCCTTCTATCTAGCGCTGTTTGCAATGCATTTTAAACACAACCGCAGCGTGGCAACCTCCGCGGGAACAATGTCGCCCCGCTCGGAGAAGGCTTTTTCATTCCGAGAAGGCAGTAGGAATTGGCATGGGAACGCGGCGCGCGGGCAATATTAATACCGCAATTAGCGGAACAGAGAACGAGGCTATCACCGAGCACGCTACGCGACCAAAAGTATGCGAACACCCATTCTAATCTGAAAATGTCAGACACTCGTTGCTAACAGGTGAATAGAAAACGACGGATTGCGCATTGTGTGTAAAATCCCAATGATAGAAGTCCACCAGTAAACAAAAGAACTGGTAGCTGCTCCTCCAAGTGCATTTTACAAACTTTATTTAAAAAAGGTCTGGGTTTCAATTTAATTACCTATTATGGGACAAAACTAAAGAATAAAGAGATTAGCTTTGTGTTAATAGGGTTAAGTTTAGGGTTAGAATCAGTATAGCCCTAATTTAAATCAATAGAAAGTCCCAACAATGATAGTATAACAAACTGTGTGTGTGTGTGTGTGTGTTTAAACTTTAATTACCTATTATGGGACAAAACTAAAAAAGAGAAGAGATTAGTTTTATGTTAATAGGGTTAAGGTTAGGCTCAGGGTCAGAATAGCTTTGATTTACATCAATTGCAAGTCCCAACAATGATAGAATAACAAACTGTGTGTGTGTTTAAACTCAAATGGCCTTTTTTAGAAAAACTAAAAGATCAAGAAGATTTGCTAGGGTTAAGATTAAGGTTTGGGTTAGGGTTCGGGTTCGAACAGCCCTTATTTACATCAATAGAAAGTCCCAACATTGATAGAATAACAAAGTGTGTGTGAGAGATGTTTAATGTCATTTTGGGGACCAAATGGTCCCATAAGGATAGAAAAAACTGATTTTTACTGCTTTAAAAACTGTTACAGAAATAGAAACCATCCTAAAAAGTGTCAAATGATCTCCATTAGGCCTCACCGGGACAGCAAGGCACACGTGTTTTTGTTTTTTGTTTTGTTTTGTATTTCTTTTAAACCAAAAGGACCAAGGGATTGGATTTGGGTTACTGGGATGACAGTTAGGGTTAGTCGTAAGTGTCGAATGAATGAACTACAGTAATATTACATTAATGGCAAGTCCTCGCAATGACAGAACAACAAACGTGCTTGTTTGTAGAAGTCCGATTCTCCAGGTCAATAAGCTTACAGCTGATTTACACAAACGCCTCCTGCAGCAAGGCGGAAACAAAGTCATATTGGCTTTTTTCCCCTCTCCCCGCTCAGCACTGCATCCGTTAGCAGAGCCCTTGGAAATGTCAATCTGTCAATATTAAGGAGATCTGAGCTTCCTAATCCGGAACAAACCGAGACAAAGAGATACTGAAAACGAGAGAGGGAGTTGTTCCCTTAATGTCCGTGGCTGTAGTGAACGCAGTCGGTACGGGGCGGCTACTAGGAAATGCGCAACACGATAATAAACAAATCCTTACTGTACTGAATCCAACCAAAATGTCATCACGGATAAACAGAGAGAGAAAGAGAAAACTCTAGGAAATCTCTCTGGTAGAGAGACGTGATTAGTCTCCGTTCGGGGCTTTAAAATCCTGGAATTACTCAATCAGACAGCCTCAGTCTGCTTTATCTGACTTCTCGAGATCCAGTTTGGGAGCATGGCACCCTGTCCTGCTTAGACTGTCATCTGAACAGCATATTAATTCATTTCTGCAAGAATTATGACAGCCACAGGAAATACAAACGGATAATACAAATACATTCTCCGCATTCAGGGCGTATTCCAATTTTTTCCGGGAATGAACAAATGAATTATCAAGCTCAGTGACCAAAATACGGTCCCACACCCTCACATCTTCACCTCTGATCACCCCTTGTTAGGATGCACCAGCTAGGAGGGACGCGGGATATCAGGGATAACATGACAAAGCACCTGAACGGGTCCCGTCCTCTTTTATAACAGCATGTTTGTTCAAGTGTTCGTCCCTTTCAGCATTGATCACACCCTATTAAGAATAGTTTGAGTTTCGAATTTTAAATCCATGTGCATGCCATGTTCCACTTAGCAGTCCCGGAATTCCTTGATCCTTAACAATAAGGGGAAACCCACAGAAAATGGCCAATACTTACTCTTACATATCTTAGGAGACTTCCTGGGGAATCTCATTTATTCTTCGGACCCTAAGTTCCAAGCAGAACATTTTCTAGAAACTGAGCATTTTGGTAATAAACCCTGAAAGTGGGTGTGTAATGACTTGGTGAATATAAACAGAACTCCAACTGTTAAGTATGGTGGGTCTAGGATGTTGTAGGACCTCCAAACCTTGGTGATGACCAGCAGATTTTATGTAAAACTTCCTCACGGTTGGAGATGTAGGACCTCCAAACCTTGGTGATGACCAGCAAATTTTATGTAAAACATCCTCACGGTTGGAGATGTAGGACCTCCAAACCTTGGTGATAACCAGCAGAAAATTTCTGTAAAAACTGGCTCACGGTTGGAGAAGTAAGACCTACAAACCTTGGTGATGACCAGCAGATTTTATGTAAAACTGGCTCACGGTTGGAGATGTAGGACCTCCAAACCTTGGTGATGACCAGCAAATCTTATGTAAAACTTCCTCACGGTTGGAGATGTAGGACCTCCAAACCTTGGTGATGACCAGCAGAAGATTTCCTGAACCTGAACGCCCTTAGAGGAACATCAACGACCCATTCTGTACTCAAAATCCCAAACGTGGTAGTAGGAGCTCTGCTATGGATACCCTTAGTGTTATTAAATGGGTAACACAGTTTTTCAGCGCCAGAGATTCCTGGCTTGCTCCCTTCCCTGTCTGTGTGGAGTTTGCATGTTCTCCACCACCTCACCACCCTGAACTGAATCAGAAAGTATTGAGATTGAGCTCGATCTAAAGTGTTCAAGCTTTGTGTTTTTCTGGGTGTTACCACCGAGCAGAACAGCATCTAAATTTAGATCGAGCCAAAATTGCTATGGAAAAGGTTGGCCAAGGATGAACGGCACACTGAGACAGGTTCTCATTTGAGTGTTTCGTTATTCATCACGGAACAGACAAGGTCATCCCGCTGCAGTATTTGGGTCTCTCGGTTTCTCTTTTTGGAGTCGGAGGGTACGGTTCTCCCGAAAGAGCCCCATCTCATGTTTATTCACGTCCCTCCTCTGAGCTCGACCCTATTCAGAGGCGCAGACTTCATTTCACACTGAACTATGCTGTTTCAATACCATTACGAGCGAAGCCATTGACCGAAGCTCTTCATCATTTCATGGTACATGACTGCACCGTGGCTTCACTCGAGCCCAAATGCTTTCCAAATAGTTCAAGGTGGCCACTCCGGCTCCTGGTACAGACCACCCCTAAATACGAGGTGCCAGTTCCGTTCACTCTGCGTGACATTTCGGTGTTTCCTACGTCACTCTGGATTTCTGATCAACAAGATGATTCATTATTGATGTGTTTCCTTTTTTAGATTATACCCTATGATCACATGTGATACCTTTAAATATTTCAATACGTCAGAACTGAAGGTGCGACACTTATCTCTAAGCCTTTTTTGAGCGTGAACAACTTTTGGCCATTGGAATCCCTGACCTTTGTGACTATAAGAAGCTTTGGTTTGATCAGACTTAATACATGAGCGTGGCTATGCTAATGAGCGTGGTGGCTCCCTTCTTTGTGATTTTTAATACCTATTATGGCCTCAAACTTTTCACTGAGGGTTTAGGTTTCCCCTGACAAGCCCATAGACTGATTCTGGGAAGGAGCTGGACTGAAGCGTCGCCCGAGATGCTGTACCACGAGCTGATAAAGACCCAGGCAAGAGTGGCTCCTATTGAAAGCAGACCTTCGATCCGGCGCTAATTACAGCACGTCACTTTGGAGAGGGTTTACTTAATCAACAGCCCTTCTTCTGTGTTCCTACAAGGGCGCAATACATGCGTAAACCATTTAATTCCTGGACTTTTTAATTCACAAAGTTCAAGCGTAAGTGGACTGTATTTAAGCCACTCTGACACAGAGCTAAACGACTTTTAAAGAGATCGAATAGAGAAGAGGATCAAGCGGGGGGAAAATGGCTACACCTGATGAGTGTGCACTTCTTGTTAAATAAGGGGATATTAGAGCTCTGTGATAGAAAACGGGCGACTTAGAGAAGAATTAGGGCAGATTGGAGAAGAACTGGTATATCTGACACACAGCAAGGCAGATTCTTAAGTATCTGGGACGTGAAACACTTTGGGCCAGTGTTTGTTAACACCCATCAAAAAGTTTTGGCTAAACCTCTTGGTGCAGTCAAAACAAAAGGGCGATCATCAGACGACGTGATACGCTCCAAAGTCTGACGTCTGTGCTTTGCTACTTACAGTTAATGCAAGAGCAAAGGGTCCCGTCCTCTTTTATAACAGCATGTTTGTTCAAGTGTTCGTCCCTTTCAGCATTGATCACACCCTATTAAGAATAGTTTGAGTTTCGAATTTTAAATCCATGTGCATGCCATGTTCCACTTAGCAGTCCCGGAATTCCTTGATCCTTAACAATAAGGGGAAACCCACAGAAAATGGCCAATACTTACTCTTACATATCTTAGGAGACTTCCTGGGGAATCTCATTTATTCTTCGGACCCTAAGTTCCAAGCAGAACATTTTCTAGAAACTGAGCATTTTGGTAATAAACCCTGAAAGTGGGTGTGTAATGACTTGGTGAATATAAACAGAACTCCAACTGTTAAGTATGGTGGGTCTAGGATGTTGTAGGACCTCCAAACCTTGGTGATGACCAGCAGATTTTATGTAAAACTTCCTCACGGTTGGAGATGTAGGACCTCCAAACCTTGGTGATGACCAGCAGAAAACCAGCAGGTTTGAGTTCCCGGCAGTGATCGGGTGTCACATACAGGGTAGGGGTGGTTGATTGGGGATCATACCAGTGTTTTAAAGGTTCCCCTCACAAAGGGGACTTGGATACCAGAGCCCCGTAGCCCTAACCTGGATAAGCAATACATTCCTTTTTAACTATAATAGACATTTTGATCACGTGATCCCAAACTTTTGTTCTGTAACTGTGAATTTGACCTTGAAAATCACAGACACTCTCATCGATGTTAACATTCCCCAGGTTACCTGCTCTGTTTTTCTTTCTGCGAAACAACAAAAGGAAATTCTAATTACAGCTCATAGCTAATGTCAAACATAAAAAAGATGTTTTTCAAACGAAATGCCCCGTGTCCAAATCCCACCAGGCACAATGGTTTTTAAAAAGGCGTGACAGTAGCGTAATTCAAAAAACACTTTTTGAAGGCGTGGGCCAAGTCAAAGTAAGGGTTGCTGCTTAAAAAGTCAAATTCCCAGTGATGACTGATGAGTGAAGTCGGGTACACCCGGGGTTGTGGTTCCACAGAGTGTGTAGGTGTGTATTCTGATTGACAGCTCCGCCGTCTATTTCTTGTAACCTGGAGCAGGCCTGAAATGAGGTCCTGTGATATTGGGGTGTGACCAAAACCTGAATAAATAGAATGAAAAGGAAAGGAGGACTAATTGAAACAGAGTTCAAAGCAGCGACCTGGAGGCCTGGTTTATGTTGGTGTGTGTGTGTGTGTGTGTGTGATGGGGTTTTTGTATTTCCAGGTAGCTGTGGTTCGTTTGCTAAAAGTTTGAAACACACGCCCACAAACACACTTGCTTTAATTACCACCATCAGTCAGACCACAAACTCCAAGCCATCTGGAGAAACACCTGACTCTTCACGGTAGGTTTCTGCCAAAACATTATCACCAACATTTTATCGACCTAAAACACGAACAAAGACCGGACAAAAGATTGGCCAACCAATCCTGTGACTGAGTAAAAACTACCTCAAGGAAACCAAACAACTTGCAATATGAAGGTTGGGTAGTGCAGTTACAGATCCTTGCCAACGACTGATTGCCTGTCTAGGAGCCCAAAAATATTGGGACAGACTCTAGCATGATTGGCTTGGTTATACTGGTTAACCAGTACGCTCTTGCTTGTTGACCAACAAAAGTTTGTTACCTAGTCTCTTATTTACATTCCATTATCTGAACTAGTGTACCAGAATCCATAAGACAGGATATCGTAAGCTTTTTTGAGCATGATCACGTAAAGTAATGGCTCAAATGAACTTCCACGAACATCATGACTCTTGTTGAGCCAACCTTTGGTGCAGAAGAACTCCATGTCCTCGCAGGCAATGTTCTCCGTCTCAAAGTCGGCCGTGAAGTTGTCCTCGGCTGAGAACTCCTCTTTAGCCGCCAGCTCATTTCCCTCGGACACACACTCCTCCTCTTCCTCCTCCAGACCATCTTCCAATGGACCTACATACACGAAGAGCACAATCACACACCTTTCTACACAGTCTTTGTGTTGTGTGCTTGGCATTTCTGCTTTTATTGGTTGATTTCTTTAGCATCGATCCATGCCGTGTAAAATACAGACTCGTTTGTGGGCAGAAACAATTTGAGCTTCGTCTTTAAAGCTCTTTCCAGCCAAAATTAGGAAACAAAATATCGAAAATCAAGGCTGAAGTTTGGTAAATGAATACAGGACAGTACATTTACTGTCTTACTCTACAGTTACAAGCACACAATCACACACACTGTAGCACCAAAATACAAATGCACACAATGGAATAGAAACACGACCCACTGGCTGCACCCAACCAAGAGGGAATGAGTCCACTTGAAGAAACAGGTAATGCAGGATTACTCAAAACCTTTAAGTCAAAGCACAAACGTTTCCATTTCGTTTGACTTCCTGGCCGAGGATTCCAACAGAGACGGTAACGTTACATAGTTGCTTCGTTTACACGTTAAGACCAAGAAGTAACTCAATAAACTTTTAAAAAAGGGAAACTATGACCTAACAATACACATGCTAAATTTGACAAACCGTTTACAGTGTAATGCTTAGACTAAGCTAATCCAGACCAACATTCAATGGATACACTCTTACCTCACATGCCAAGCTGCCTACCCTACTGTCCAGTCCCTTAACCACTGTACCACCACTGTCCAGGTTCCACAGACTTATTAAAGCCTTATTCTTACTTTCAAATGATTCCCATTTAAGCAAACAGCCAACAAATACAGTCCAGAAGAAGCCAGGGTTTGACTTTCCAGTGCACTGACCTAATATTGGCCTCAAAAGTTGTACCGGCACCCCTCTTTACATCCCATCACATCACTTTATACCATAACATATCAAGGATCTACAGTAATACATCCTTATTCTCCATATATGGTCTATAGCAAGGTCGACGCCCACAAAAACAGCTCTACAAACCACGACAAACAATCATGCTGTGGACCTGATCCGGGCTGGACTTCAACTCTCCACAACCGGCACCCCTGGAACCATGAACTTGCCCCAACAAGAGGCTCCAAATTGCAATCACATGAGTTTGTGTGCCGAAATAAAGCCTGAAAATAATTTCCCCGGCCCATTCAGCGTTGGTTAATAAACATGGCTTTGAACCAGCTGCTGCGTCTCCACTCCAAGCGGCGTAACAATGCACAGGAGGAACGCTGCTCGCTCGTTGCCTCCTGACTTCTCACACTGGCATTAGCACGGGAGCTAGGAGGAAAACGCTTTTATTAATTTGTTCACCTTATCACGGGGGTGCAATGTTGATTTTTCCATTTACATGCCGTGCCTTTGGGTAATACAGCACCGCAATCTTAAAGGCGACACTTTTCCGTGTGATTAATTTTCCATCCCTCCAATGCTCAATATTATTTCTCTAAATCTAAATGATTCGGGGAGTTTCACTCGTAGCCGTGCGTCTCTTTTTGTATTTGCATATAGCCAGCCAGGGTGCTGATGAAATTATGGCTACCTGAATTGTAATACCATAGAAAGAAAAAAAACACGTTTGAATATGCAATGTTGCTATACGTTAAAAGGGCAAAATTCATATTAATGCAGCTCAGATTTTACAGATTGTATTTTATTAAGAAAAACTAAAGAGGGCACCAGAGCAGGTATTACCCGTTTCATATCGCCATGCCACTTAGCATGGATTTACCACTGGCAGATATTTGTGCAGTTCTTCAAAATGAACAGAAATCGAAATAGTGTGGAATTAGAATTAAACGAATGGAAAGATTTGGAAAGATTTCCTTTTCAAGCCACAGCTTTTCTAGTGAGTGTCCCATGTCCAGACAGTGTCCCCTGGCTGACTGATTTATTTCTATAGCGCTTTTTACAGTAAAGAATTATCACTTACAAAAGCTGCTTTACATTACTAGATTATGTTCTTTGGCCAATCCCAAACTGAGCAAGCCTAGGGTGGTAGTGGCAAGGAAAAACTCTGTAAGGAAGAAAACTTGTTGGCTCAAAAAACTACCCATCATTCTGGAGTGGCATATATAATAATTGTAATAATTAAGTTTGTATTTATAGTCAAATTCAGTAAATAATAACAGATAAATAAGAAAGTGGCGTCACGGTGGCTCGGTGGGCAGCACCGCTGCGTCACAGCAAGAAGGTCCCGGGTTCAATCCCAGGGTGGAGCCTGTGTGGAGTCTGCATGGGTTTACTCCGGGTACTCCGGTTTCTCCCTACAGTCCAAAGACATGTGTGCTGGGTTAATTGGTGTCTCCAAAGTGGCCCTTAGTGTGTGACTGTGTGCATGACGGTGTGTGTGTCCTACGATGGATTGGTGTCCCATATAGGGTTGTTCCTGCCCTAGAGTTGCTGGGTGGTCACCCCGTGTTGGAAGAAGCAGCAGATAATGAATGAATGAAAGAATAAGAAAGTCTTTAGAGACACATGGTCCCCTGACAAACAAAAAGTCCTCTGGTGGGACTGGTTTCTGTTAATAAAAACCAGTGGAGTGATCCTAAAGTTTAGGAACACACCCTACTGGTCAGAACGTGCAAAATGAAGAAATGTTTACGTCCAAGTAGAATCGCTGAGTCATGAGTAAATGAGTAAATTCATAGAATCACAGTGCAAGAGAAATGTTCCCAATAACACTAGCCCTCATTCATCAGTCTTATTAATTCGACTCAGTTACTCATCGCCTCCATTGCTTCCTGCCTCCATCTGAACAGCCTCTCGTGCAAATGAAGTGAGGTCAACGGTCACTGGCGACATCCCTGGAGAGCGTGGCTTCTGTTTGTTCTGCCGCGGCACGCTCCACTTAATAGAGTGATTATTTCGGTTCAAACCCCTGCATACTTTCGTAGCGAACGGAAAAAAAAACACCCCGTTCTTTTCATTAACGCTCGCAAACGACGCCTTTGTAGTACAGAAGCCGGGCTTACATGAAAAGAATTAGCGTGGAGCTCGAGAGCTTGCCACTTTGAATCAGGGATTGCATCGTATTGTGATCCGGGATCTTGGGATGGAGGTCGTCATGAAGAGAGGCTGACACAAGCTCGGTGTCTCAATATGCTAACGTGAGGGCTGGTGATAAGAATCGGTAACAAACAGGCTTCTAGAATGAAAAGTTGTGACCCTATAGGTCCAATCTACTGTATAGATGTTCCTAAGAAGGAACACCAACAGGACTCATCTACAGTCTGAAGCAGCTTGATTAGAAACGTTTTTTTGGGGGGAGGGTCGTAGCCAAAGAAGCACTTTTTCTGAAAGTCGGACAAAAGGTTAAGATATGCCAAGGTTCACAAATAATGGAATGAAATTTTGGGGTATATTGAGTACCTTCACTAAAACAACACATCTAAAGGTGGCCTAAGACTTTTGCACAGTACTGCATCTTCAGCTGTGGATCCTATATATATATCCACTGGACACCATGCAACAATGGTAACATCGAACGCTCCTGTTACAGCTAGAGCTTCTTTCTTGTGCAC
>JAUZSU010010318.1:0-11172 GCA_034780255.1 Parotocinclus maculicauda
GCAGTGTTATCTGACGCGTTTTCTTGATGGACTGAACTTGAACAAAATCAAGAAAGTGATGGGCGTGTTCACCTCCCACTGGTTTTGCTCTTGTCAACACAACTTTTAGGATTTCCTGACCTTTGATAAAATCATAAATTCTCCCATTAACCGGAATCGACTGTACATAGATGTTTAAATGTTTAATTAAACTGAAGTTCATAAGTGGTAAAGGCTGATCAAAAGTTGTGTGCCTGAAACGTCTCCTAACCACTGTTAATTATACTGTTAGTAGTACTTGAGACATTAAAAACTGGAGCTGTAATGAACCTGCCTGGAAGGAGGATACAATATATGCACAGTGAAGAGTATTTTTAGAGAAGCAATCATTTCTTGTAGAGGTGTGGGTTAAAATATCGATATGACCATATAACATATTGCTTTTTTGTGACATGTTATCGGTACACGGTGGCACCAAATATTGATATTTTAACCATGCAGGCACTCTAAACTAACTTTTAAATTTAACGGATGCAATCGTTTATTGCTAATGTAGCACTAATGAATAGTGGTGAAGAAATGCAATGCTACTCTGTGCAATTGCTGCAGAGATGATTACATTGAACATGAGAACATGCGTATTTGCGGACGTATTGAAACGTCCAGTTTATATAAACGAAGTTGGTGAACCTTGGGATTCACCATTGAACTTCAGATTCCCAGTTTGTCGGGATGTATCTTGGGGATTGTTTTTCAATGTTTAACAGAATCGTAGTATCGTGGTATCATTATTATCATGACAATATTCATGAGGTGCCTTGTGATTCCCACCGTTATTTCTTTGCATATCACAGTAGGAGACGTTGTAAAAATTATAGTTCTTGTTTTTGGTGTACAGATTTTGTATGGCACTTAACAATTACACATGCGTGACTTAAATGTCTTCATCTCATATCTGACATTTGCTGTTTGTACTACCCATGCTTATCTGGAGCACCTGTTCTACCAAACAAAGGTGTTTTTACCGTGTTCAGTTGGAAGCATAAACCAGAAATTAGTGTGAGATTGGGCCCCCACGTTGAAGACAGACCTTTGTTTAAATTACACTTGAAAATTATAGTTGCACTGTGATTATTGTAGTAGCTTAACATGATTTTGTGGTATTATTATGTCATGTGAATGTGTGCTTTTATTATTTTTTTTATCTTCAAAAAACACTGCATAGCTTTGGAACAAGCATCAACAGTATTATTAAGTACTATTTAATACAAAAAACACAGCAGTGATCCAAGAATGATATTTTACTTAAATGCAAAGTATTTATTTGTGATTTCCATGTTTACGTGAAGAAATCTGATGTCACAGAGTAATGAGCAAAGCCATGTAAGGAAGTGTCTGAAATTGTTTTGGGTTCTGTTCCCTACTGGATTAATAATGTTTTATATTTTGTTGAACCGCCTTTAACTTTGCAGTAACCATTTCATTGTTTCAGTAGCCTTATGCAACATCACAATATTTATTTCTGTCCAGCATTGCATACATTTTTGCCAGAGATCTTGTATCGATGAAAAGAGAGTCAAACTGCTCCTTAAATCTTCATTCTGCAATATTCTGCTCAAAGCATTCTGCTAAGACAACATAACCCCAGAACATCTCATCATGACATTTTTTCTTTTCTTTTGTTTTCTTTTTCATTTTTCTTTGCCCTAGCAGTCGTTTGCTTGATTAGCCTCACTAAGAAGTGGTTTCTTGTGGTCACCCAGCTTGCTACTGTGAGTTTTTTTCCCATGACCACAGGATGTTTTTAGTTAAGGTTTAGTTAAGCTGTGAAGTGCATTAATTAAGGTTAAATGGATTGTTGCCAGCTAAAACAAATTAATTAATTAATTATTATCAAAGTTTTGTATTAAGGCAGTATAAGATGTATTGAATAGTGATTATAGGACCATATGAGACACTAACCCATAACTACATGTGCCTCAAATAAGTTAAGTAATGAAAATGTGATTTTAACTTAATTTGTACAGTCGAAAACGGTTAATGGGACCACATCGGGACACGATCGTTTTGGTCCGATTACACGAACATGCCCTATATTACAAGATGAGACGTGCTATGTAACATATTAAATGTTTATTAAACCTTTATTGTGCGATTTACACCTATAGCGAACGTACAAACCATAACTACTGTTGCTTACGAATTTTGTTCATTAAAAAATAAATTTGCAAACCAGTATTTCGAAACAATCTACAACACAATGTATAGGTACTTAGCATGCGAAGCATAATACTGTAAAAAAAACAAAAATTCTTACTAAATTCCAGTCAACGTTTTAAGAACTTATCTAGTGGGATCTGAAGCGTTTTCTTGACCAACTGCACTTGAACAAAATCACCACAAACATCTAACGCAGCAATGGGACTACCTTCATTTTCCTCCTGCATGAAATAGCGGTGCAAAGTTTCAATGCATTTCCTTGCATCCTTTAAAAGCATAAATTCTCCTGGGGATCCCAGGAATCCTCCCATATCTCGCTGACCCACTTTGCATCCGCTCTAAGTGGCGACTTATGGCTTCTTTTTCTTATTCACTATCACGTTCTTTGGTCCGATTAAACAGAATTTTGGTTCAAATAAGCGAATAACATGACACGTATATAATAGGATTTGTTTCAGTACTTTAGGATTCGGTACGAATAAGCGACTGGACCTATTAACCGGTGGTCCAATTAACCGGATTCTACTGTATTACACACTGTTCTCTCCTTGTTACATGTGCCATACTAGATCAAAACCACTTTTTTTTTGTTAAAGATATAAAATTTGTTAAAAGAAATTTAAGATAATAACTTATCTACTATCCATACTTTGAATAATATCAAACTACATTATGCATTATGAAAGCTTTTTTAGTGGTTCAGTCCTTGGTAAGCATTTGAAGTTTTGTAAAAGCAGAAAAATAAAATACTTTTTCCATTCATGCCAGTTCTGCACCTTTAAGCATATGTCATGGAAACTCAGAATCAAATTCCGGCTAATTCCTTAAAGATGAACTTTACTGCTAATGGCCAAGCTTTATATATTTAACAGTTACACAGTGATGCTGGAAAGCTTATGAACCCTTTTCTTATTTCTGTGTATATATATATATGACTTAAATATAATCTTACAGGTCCTGAAAATAAATCAATATAACTCAGATAGACAAATAAGACAAATGAAAACTGTACTTGGTCATTTATTCATTAAGGAAAATTATAAAATGTTACATATCCACGAGTGGCAAAAGTATATGAACCACTATGATTAACAATTATTTTAAAGTGAAGTTAGTCAGGTGTTTTCAATCAGTGGCTTGTCCGTGGAAAAATGTGGAAACTTTGAATCTAGAAAATGCCTAAACATTGTTACAGCCAAAATGGATTTGATGGCCTGGGAGCATGACTAACATTAGTTTAGAATCATCTTGAATTTTGGTTTATGAGTTTAAAAAGTTTGCTCCTACTATTAGTAACTATTTAGTGACATTTGTGTGTTGTTATGCATTCTCATTGTCTGGATAGTGAAAAGCAATATCTATTTTCTATTAAATTAAAATGTCCTACTTTTATTGCAGGTTGCAGACTATTCTGAACCGGTTTGATGAGGTGTTAAATTCTGGAAACATGGCTCTCAGCCTGAGTCAAGGTATGGTGCTTTTAAACTATCAATATTAACCTTTGTGCTGTTGGTTAATAACCAGATATTTCAGTATTCTCACATCTTCCTAAATATTTTAAGGCCCTGTACTGCATCACAAACTGTAGCATGTACGTCTAGCTTTCTGAATCTTTTATTTTCGTATTAATATTCTCTATGTTCTATACTTCATACTGCCAAACAGAGCAATAAAGCAAAGCATCATGAAATTATGTTGCTGCTATAACTCCACAAAGAAAAATTCAATCAAGTTTTTACAATCAGTGCAGTGTTTCCTTTACTTTAGGCAAATGGGTGATGTAACCAACTTTTTTACTTTTTTAACCAACTGTATAGAACCCCATGGGGCCTAGTGTAGTCCCAAGCTTCCCACCATTTAAATAAAACTGGGCACCTTCAACAGCTTCAACTCGTTGTGGACAAGGAAAATTGTAATCACAACAGAAGAAATAGTAGGGGATATTATTGACAAAAATCTACTATGTATTCTGAACTTACTCACAACCACAAACATCCATTCTAGACATATAAATATAATGGAGGATCTGGAATGACTTCCAAACACAGGGCATTGAACAAACTGACTAGGTTTACATTTACATTTATGGCATTTAGCAGACGCACTTATCCAGAGCGACTTACAACTGATACAGTCTTACAAGTCAAGCAATCATGGATTAAGGGTCTTGCTTAAGGACCTAACTGTGGCATAGGTGGGATTTGAACCCTGGACAATTAGTCCAGTACCTTAACCGCTAGGCTACCACAGCCCCCTAGCAGACCCATATGCAATACCCACTCTGACAAGAAATGTACAATAAATGACAAGACAATCATAGTCTTACTAGCAAGCAAATTACACCAGATCAGTCCTTCCGTTGATAGTCAGACCATGTTTGAACAAGTCGGCAGGATCTGGTGCCAATCACAAGACATCTCTCACACAAAACTAACCCATATCCACTTCAACAAAGGAGAAAATCAACCATACTCCCTTATACAGTCAGGCTCATATTCTGTGTGTGCGCCCCTAATACTGAGTTGCTTTTATATCTGACAAACTATTAAATTTCTATGAGCCACATGCCAAAGAGTGCTCATCAAGCCCTGTATCCCTCCTCCAAATTTGTAGCCACTGTCACTCTTGGGATGAACATAATCTTAGAATCACAAACACGCATTATATATTGCACAACTTCATATATATATGAAGTGTATGTGTACATGTATATTAAAATAACACTATATGTATTTATGTGTTTTATGTAGTTCTCGTAGTCTGTGTGTTGGGACCAGATGAGTAATTATAATTACTAAACGTGACTATATTTAGAATTAAGTGACTTACTTTTTAAAGTTCCTTAGATCCATTGACCTTTGTTTTTAGTTAGACTCTACTGCTTACATATGGCAGCTGAAGTTTGTTTCATGTGAAGGGAGTTGAAGAAGAGACATAATTGTTCCAGGAACATGGCCAGTAAGCTACAGTGGGGGGTGGATGGGGGTCTGGAGGGGGGAGGTTTCGAGAGAGCTGTGCCTGTCACGGCTTTTCCCTAATGTTGCGTGACACTGAGGGAGAGGCTGAGTGACAGAGCCATCTCTTTTCAAAACCAGTGTAGCTATGGCTTACGATGGCTGACGATGAAGATGGTGAGTGCTTGTGCTTGCATATGTTATTTGTCATTATTCAGAATTTGTGTATTTGTTGTTAGCAGTTTGCATGCTTTCTGAAGTGTGCTTGGTTAGAGTGTTGCCGCCTGCTCTAAGCTATATACAGGAGATTGAAGCTACGTTTTTACTGTTGAAAGCTTGTTCTGCTTATTTTAGGTTTTTAATTAGATACTGACACATCTCATTGACCTTATACAGTTATTCTAACTAGTTTGTGTCACAGTAAACTGTTGCATTTATAGTACTACCTTCTTGCAGAAGTTAGTGTAGTAAGCTAAGTTGATCCATTTCAGTGTTAAATGTGCTCTGTTGTTTGTGCTTCTTTTTTGAATGCGGTTTTCATTTTTTCTCCTCTTTAAATGCTTAATTTCTAGTTAGTGCATGGACGTCAGCGCTCAAGTATCACATGCATCAGATGTACTATCTAAAAAGCAAGCACAAAAGAATAAGAAAGATCCATCATTAAGTAATGACCATTCGTTCATTTCACCATATTAAGGAAATATAATTGGGTTTAGCTGTGTTTTGGCACTGTCCAGGGACTATATGACCAGTAGAATGTTTACGTTTGATATATAAACAAAAGCTTTTGGACCCACACCCTAAATAAAATAAAAATAAATCAGAAACATGGTTGAGGAGTTTGCGCAGCGTTTTTTATGCAACAGTAGCCTTTGTTCTTCTAAAAGGGTTTTAGACTAGATTGTGGAATATAACTGTGATATCAATTTCAGGTGTTAGACAATAATCCTTATCTAACTTCTGGCATTTCAGTGCTTTTTCATGGAGTTGAAGTCAAGGTTTTGTACAAGCTAAACAAGTTCTTAATCTGAGTTGGCAAACCAATTTTCTGTGGACTTTAAGGACAGTATTGCAGAAAGTTGTCTGGTTGGAAACATATAAATGTATTATATTGAGAGTCACTGAAGTTCGGTACAACCCATTTTACTGCCACTCTTCATATCTGTAAAATTCAACATGAGTGTTGCTTAAATAGTACTGCAGTAATTAGAAAGGGTGTCTCCAAAAAGTTTGTCTTTATAGTGTTTATATGGTACTCAAAATATACTGCTCACAAAAATTATAAATTTTATATCCCCTATCTTTGTGAGATGTGTATTCTGTTTCAGAAGTAAGGTTGTGTTGGTTTTACAGCTAAATCTAATCAATTTAGGGCTTATGTAAACTGTTTATTTTCATTGAGGTGTTTCTCCAAATTATGCAGAAAACCTGTCATTTTTGTAACTTCACTCTTTGTAAATGTATTGGTTTCTTTTCATAAATGCTAATGATCACATGTATGTGTATAGTCCTTTTAGCATAGCGTTGTCTCAATGTAGATTTACAGAAGTCTAGCATGTCAGTGGCTTTAGAATTCCTTTGCTGTTTGGAGAGCTTCTTTATCTGAAAGCAAGAAATGATGAAAGGAGCAAGAGCTAGAAATGACCAATCATATTTGGTGGTATGTAACTGATTTCCAGTAAACGTAAAGAAATAGCCTTTTTTTAAAAATCTTAAACCCATAAGGGATGTGGACCCTCCTTGTTGTCATAGAAACAGCCTTTGGAGTCATGCCAGCTCCCCCACCCCTATTCTTTCCTGTTCTGTTCCCCATTTCTTTATCTTCTTTGCACCCCATTGCCACTTTTGTTACTCTTCACCTGCTTTAATCTCTCTCTTCTGCTATAATTTTTGCTTTCCTTTACTTGCTTTGTTTGGACACACCCCTTGAGCTCAACAAAGATGGATTATGTTTGTGTGCTAATAATGCAAATGGAGCGGCCCAGAACACAGAGGTCTTTCATGGCTTAATGATGGGATCAGCATCTGTAATGTTGACAGCCCAGGCAGAGACATGGGGTGACACTTTAGAGCTACATGTATCTGGGTTCTACACGCACAGTAGCACCAGAATGTTGATCGTGTCTGTAGGGGTGTGGCTACTGTTTTTCAGCTATTCCCATGATAATTCTTCCCATACAACCCTGATTCCACTCTTCTGTTGACAAGGGTGCTTGTGTGTGTTTGGTTACTAAAATGGAAGCTCCATGTTAATGCTCATTCGCTTAACCTCCCCAGACAAGTTCATTTACATTCAAGAAGCATCGTTGAATCTCTGAGCTTACTGGCTGGTAAAGGGTGATGTCATCACTGTCCTGATTGGTCCTTTGAATGCCATGTAAAGGAGGAGTGAAGAGACAGGAGGGCGGAGGCTTGGAAAGAGAAAAGAGGAAAGGGCGTAGGAGATCATGCCGGAGTGAGAGAGAGAAGATGCTTGCGAGGTGTAGGGTGGAGGATTGTGTGGAGCTTGCCATGTTTATTTTGGACTTTTTGCCACCGTTTGATACGTCGTCATGTAAGTGTCAGCTTGTGTGCTGATACGAAACAGAGGGAGAGTCGTCCACTGTCAGGCATGAGGCGTCTCATCTGTCAGCGCATCTGTGATTGTGAGTGTTCCTTCGATGCACTGTTTTGGCACATCTGTGTATCCGTATACAGGAGTTGGAAAACCATAGCTATCTTATTTATGCGATAGGGTGTAGTCCAGCAATTGTTGCTATGGAGAGAACGACCCTGCATGATTGGTTCTTAGCTCTTGGTTGTCTGCTTTGTGCGAGTTGTGGGTTTGCCTTTGCACAGCCGGAGTGTGGAGGCGTGTGGAGGCTATGTCACACATTAAAGCAGTTTTCTCTTGTTGAGAGCAGTGTGATTGTAACATGGATGTATAAATTATTGGTTGCTGGTTTGCAAGCTTGTGTGTGGGGGTCGTAATAGTACTTCTTAAGAAGGGCTTTAAGTGACTCTGGAAGTGTGCACATGCGCATACAGTGTATATGTATATGTATGCAGTGAGTATGGAAAGTAGTAATATAATATATATAATAGCCATCTGCTAAAATTGAAAAAGTTCATTTTCTTTCTCATTAATGTATACTCAGCATCCCATCTTGACAAAAAAAACAGACGTAGAATTTTTTGTAGATTTCTTAAAAAAAACAAACTGAAATATCACATGGTCACAAGTATTCAGACTCTTTGCTGTGACACTCATATTTAATTCACAAGCTGTCCATTTCTTCTTATCCTGTTAGAGATGGTTCTACTCCTTCATTGAAGTCCAGTTGTGTTTAATTGAACTGATTGGACTTAATTAGGAAAGGCACACACCTGTCTGTATAAGACCTCACTGCTCACAGAGCATGTCAATGCAAATGAGAATCATGAGGTCGAAGGAACTGCCCAAAGAGCTCAGAAAGGCACAGATCTGGCCAAGGTTACAAAAACATTTTGCAGCTCTCAAGGTTCCTAGAGCACAGTGGCCTTCATAATCCTTAAATGGAAGAAGTTTGGGACGACCAGAACTCTTTCTAGATCTGTCCGTCCAACCAAACTGAGCAATCGTGGGAGAAGAACCTTGGTGAGAGAGGTAAAGAAGAACCTGTAGATCACTGAGGCTGTGCTCCAGAGATGCAGTAGGGCGAGGGGAGGAAATTCCACAAAGCCAATCATCATTGCAGCCCTCCACCAGTCGGGGCTTTATGGCAGAGTGGCCAGATGGAAGCCTCTCCTCAGTGCAAGTTTCACCCTCCAACAGGTACTTTATGTACAAAGTGGATATGGTCATATCAGATCATGACGGTCACATGCCAGCTCTTGTTTGATGCTAAGCCATAGCAAGACAAAGCTATTTTAGACTCCTGGATCTTACCATCTTCCTGAAGAAGTTCTCCATCAAACCCACTAAGAATGATAGAGTAGTTTACCAGCCAATCTTCCCTGTTAATATTACCAATCGAACCTGGTCATGCAGGCATCTCCTCTACAGTGCTGGCATAATTTGTCCTCTTCAGGGAAGCAACCCAGTTACAACCCAGTTACTAGTCTCTCTTCATATCAAAACTAGACTGGCAGAACTTCACATGCATTCAATCAGACCTCTGCAACTGAATGCATAAGCACATCTGATTTTCAGGTTGTTTTATAATATTTTATTCACTGTATAAAAATGAAGACTTGATTTGATCTTCCTCACAGGCAATGCTCAAGTCTCTAATCATCCTGCCATCATTGCTGTGTTTAAAACGCGTTCCAGTCCAGTCTTTGAATTGCTCCCATGGTGAGTATTAAATGTCATACTTGTTTTCTTGAAGATTTTGTTTGCTGGAAGAGTAAATAATACACTAATTTAAATATCAATATATAATAATAAGACCTCATAATTCTTTACTTTTCTCACTTTTTTAAGTTTTTAAGCTACTGTACATTGTAGCTTCACAGTATCAGCAGTTCAAACATTCTTTTTAATTTCTGAAGAGCAGCAATTAAAAATAATGTGTAAACTTACACAGTTTAACAGTTTAAGCAAACTTTAGTCTGCTGCAACTAAAGTGAATTAGGAATTTTAATGCATATGGAAGCATGACGGAAGATTGTTTAAATTGTTTAAAGATGCAATTGAATTAGATGATATTGTCAGTCTTTACAATGTACATTGTTACACTTTTGCATCACAATGCATCATTTCATTCCTACTCATGACCTAGCTAGGAAATATAAAAATTTACTGATGTTGTGTGCCCGTGTGGTTTTTGCTTTGCTTCAGTGGATTTGTGAGAGGTGAGATTGGAGCAGAGCCGAGACTGATCCACTTCCATCCCCACTTCCCAGATGGTGCAATGCTTACAGTGGTGAGCGGGCGGGCGGGCCGGCGAGCGGATGAATTCTAGACTAGAATGATGAACAGTTGTTCCACAATTGAACCAAAAACACTGATAAATATTTTAAATAATAATAATCACAGCCAATCACTAGGAAGGGCGTATCAAACAAATTCTTATTATTCTTTTTCTTTGTAGTGCTGGTCGAATGGACGAATCTCTCATGTGCCTTTCTACTTTGTTGGTGTGGGAAAACCAAGTACAGGTGGAAGTCCTCCACATTCTCACTTGATCAGCAAGATAGAAGAATACAGTACCCAGTCACTATATACAGAACAAATTTCATAACCTTTGCCAATTTCATTACTTGCCTATTTCAGGTATGCTTATATTTACCAATAAGTTGCATATTTCAAATAACTAGAAACGGTGCTGTTTAGATTTCTATTAAATTACTTTTGTGTACCTAAAATGAACTGCATGGAAAATTTGGAAAACATTAACTTCCTGTTATTGTAACAAAATAAAGTGTATACTAAGCAGATATGTAAAGACTTGAATTAAACTACTACAAAGTCCTGAAACCAGCCATGGTTGAATAGTTGAATTGCATGTGTAACCATGATCTTTAGTCTGTAACTATGCCTACAGTGTGTTACCAACATAAGTAGCTTTTAATAGAGTGACCAATAAGCATGCCAATGGTACAAATTAAGTCATTGCAATAGCAGCATGTCTACAAATCGAGTAACTGCAGCAGCTGTGACAAAGGAAGACTCTCTACCAGCTTTGGCTTATACCCACATAGTTCAATTTTCACAGCAGAAGCACAAGCTCTACTCATGACACTCAACTTTATGAAGGCAATACAAAAAAAAAAAAAGCTCTGACCGAAAAAATAAAGCTCTGCATATTGCCTTCAAGTACTTGAAAGCTGCAAAAATGAACACCACCCCCTCCAAATAAATAAAGCTCTAAATATAATACAATCTCTAAAAAAACAAACATGGATATCCTATTTTATGATATACAGTCGATTCCGGTTAATGGGACCAGCTGCTTATTCTGACCAAATCCTAAAGTACTGAAACAAATCCTATTATATACGTGTAATTTTATTCGCTTATTTGGACCAAAATTCCGCTTAATCGGACCAAAGAACG
>JAUZSU010010329.1:0-11172 GCA_034780255.1 Parotocinclus maculicauda
CTTTTTGACTCAACCATACAAAGGAAGATGAATTCTGCTAATAAACATTTCAAATGGGAACCTTGTGCACTAAATATTATAGGATAAAAAAACTGCAGCTGTTTTTAGTACCGATTCAGAACAGAGGGGCAAAACTGGAATTAAATATAATTAATTCTGATAACTGCTTTACTGAAGCAGAACCATACTTTTTTTCCCAGAGTAAAACAAAATGACCACAAACTGGTAGTAAAACCTTGGTGTAGCGCAACAGGACTCGTTCAAAATCGCTTTTTCAGTGACTTTAATCTTTTGTCCTATTCAAAAAAAGGTTACATAAACACACCATAGACACTCAGAGACACAGGTATCAGTGATTGTCTATTAGCTGTGTGTCAGGGACAGTCTTTTGCACTCTGCGCTGTGTGATCAGTAGAAGTCTGAGTTTGCGCATCAATAATGATCGAAAATGCGATCGTTTGATTTGCCCAAATAATGAATTCCACCCAGATTAACATCTGTACTTTTTTATTGCTGTATTTTAAAGCATTTGAAGTGGAAGCTGATTTTCAAAATTCAGAGTATAGAAACATATTGATTGATAAGTTTCAAATGATTAAAAGTAATTTTTCTTTCAATTCAGCAGGTCCGATTTATATACTGCTCACAAAAATTAGGAGATATTTCTTTATGGGACATTTCATTATGGGACTGTGGTAGCCTAGCGGTTAAGGTGCTGGACTCTGAACCAAAAGGTGCTCAAGGACCAAATGGGATTCAAATCCCACCTCTGCCAAGCTACCACAGTTGAATCCTTGAGCAAGACCCTTAACCCACAACTGCTTGGATTGTAAGATTGCATTAATTGTAAGTCGCTCTGGAAAAGGGTGTAGTGTGTATTTTATTTTGTAGTAAATGTATTTTATTTTGATAAGGTTCACATTCATTTTGACATTTCATCTCTTTTTTATGAGCAGTATATATTTGTCAATTGTCCAGTTCTAAAATTATGAATCATGTGCAGGAGTTCTGTTATGATTTGAATGGAGTAAAAACGTTGCAAATGTAAGCACATCATCTGTAGCGACTATAAGCAATAGACAAGAGAAGGTCTAGGTTACATGGTGGAGGAATACTTGAAGAGACTGAAGTGCAATACGGGCATTCCTGGGACGTCACTCAGCCAATAAGGTTCCTGGGCAGGAGATAACTGTGTTCTAATTATACCTATAGATGCACTTTATTACTGGAACAAATACAGCAGAGTTAAATACCCTGGAGTATTCCTCTAACAGTGGACGCTGAACTGTTCAGGTGAGGGTCAGTGAGAAATGAAGGACACTGAACTCATGCTGAACTCATGACCCTCACCTCTATCACAATATAGCTTAGACAATCTAATTTCAAACTTCTCATATACAGGACACCAAAGATCAGGATGATTTGGGGTTTTTGATGTTTGTTAGCTCAATACAATTGCAAGATTTCCATATTTTTATACGTAGTATATATTCGATTTTTATTTATTTCAGAATGCTTAGGTGTTGTTACTAATGGAGTGGAAGATCTACATCACATATGGATTTTACACTCGCAATTCTAAAGTTATAGGATTTCTAATACGCCTGTCGTTATTTATATGAATATTATTTCTTATTAAATTCAACACGAGCATTGGGAAGGACTTCCATGGTTGCCTCAAGTGGCTTCTAGCAACACTATCTTTTAAACGTTTCTGTTTTTCTTTTTTTTAACCACATGCACATTTTGTCCAATTTATACATTTTTAAAACATTGTTAATTTGTAGCTTTCACCACGTTTTTGACTCCTATATTTCCCAAACCTTTGCATCGAATAGAATTGAATAATTGTCGCACCGTTACTGTCGTTATGTACATGCATGCTTTTGCACATAACTTGGTCATTATAAGTAGGGCTGCACAGTATTAACAAAATATTCCATTACATGATACAACAGCTTGTAATATATTAAAACCAATCAAACAATTAAAAAAACTTCTGGTCAGATATGTATATTTGCAACCCATAACAGTATCTGTACTGCCAATATTGAGATAAATATTAAGAACTGAAATATTGTTCAGCCTTGTTTATATGTCTACAAATATATAATATATTCTTTACATGTCTTTATTAAGGGCTTATTACATTCTCCAAAGGGATCTGTGCCTCTCACTTGTGCTTTATAAGTAGGAACCTTCTGCATCAAGCTTTGTTTCCTGCAGTGGCTGTGCCAATAATTTATTCAAACCAGATCTTTTCCACACTAGATTGTTTTATGAGCTGCGAACTTCTTTTCTAAATGTAACTGGAAATCTGTTTTTGTAAATGAATAAAACTATATTTGTTTAGAAAATCGAGTTGTGTTTACGTGATACTTCTGTTTATACCCTGTTCACAAAAATTGGGGGATAATTCATTATGGGATATTTTATTTTGATGTACAGTGTTCCCTCGCCACTTCCCGGTTCACCTTTCGTGGACTTGGTGCATTCCGGGTTTTTAAAATATATTAATGGAAAAAATATATTGCAGATTTTTCGCTGGTTTATTTGGAACTCGATCTGCACATGCGTAGTACGTGTGGTATAGTTAATGTATACATCTACATGTATTTGATGAAAAAATCACAAAATGTATTTTAAAAATATAAAAAATGTTAATTCTAACAATAAGGGAATGTTATAAATGACACAATATTACGATTTACAATAAATAGCGTATTTACTCAGCGGATGAATACTCACCAAAAAACGAGAAGTAAGACTAGAGCATTGCCGCTACTTGCCGACATGACAAGTTTTTATCTGCGGTGTTGTGTTCGCTGTTTGTAAAAGTTTCATTATAGACCGAATTCATTCAAGCCCTACGATGCCACCCAAACGTTCTGCAAGTTCTACCGCTAAAATAGTGTATAAATACTTATAAATAAATATAGCATCCCTACTTTCGTTTATTGCGGGTGGTCCTGGAACGTAACCCCCGCGATAAACAAGGGAACAGTGTATATAATGTAAGGTATATGATATAGTGTTCAGACAACGTCCATAACTATCATTTCACAGAACGTATAATGGATGCAGTTGATGTAGAAGTACATACTCTGTATGTGAGTAAATGTGGTGAATGGTGAAGGTTAATGGTGATGTTCAGTTGTTTTAGGTCTGAATAATGATGTGTAAGGAATCCCTGCAATTCTCACAGCCCCACTTTAATAATGAACGACTCTCTGACTTTTCTTCCATCTTTGGAATATCAGAGGAACTAATCTCCATGGAAATCTGTCCTGACCGTTACCTTGGAAACAGGCTGTGTTTCAAGTGTCTCTGATTTTTTCTTTGAATTCACACTTTAGTATGTTGAGATACTGAAAGTGATATACCTAAAGCTCTAGGTGGAGATCAGTTGTTTAAGATTCTCGTGTGAAAGCCCTCTGAGAAACAGTCACAGATTCAAGTCGGGTGACTTTCAAGACAATTCTAAATGTTTCTTGATAAACACTTTTCAACTCATCTCTGCTCAATCCTGATTCCGACCCTTGTGCTATCGTTTCCCACCTAGTCTCTCAGACTAAAATGTAATTCTTTTTTCTCGAGTACGAGTCCTTCACGTCCTTGTGTTTCAAAAGCGGTGCAGCGACTAGCCTAGCGTCCTCGCAGAGATATGCATGCAAATGAATGGGATTTCCACCATCCCTAACCTTGCACCTCTCTACTGATGAGGGATTTTCACACAGAAGCAATTCAAAATGCAATTTGTGGGCAGCAGAGTATGAGAGCCGGATGGGACCAGAGTGCACGGGGGGCTTGGAGAAGCACCAGGGCTATTTAGCTTAAGAAAATGGGTCCTGATAAAAGGAGCCCAGAGACCGGCACTGTCTTTTTCAGGTCACTGACTTCCCAACAGAGAGCCATTCTAGAGCAGTTAGCACAGGGTGCAGCACAGGGTGGAGCCAAATTGAAATACGCCGCTAAGACGTGAAGCAAAGCCAGACAGGGACGTGTAGTGAAGAATTTTGTCTTGCACTGACAGTCAAGAATTACAATCACAAGAAGTTAACACATTTCTAAAGGAAACTGCTGCTTTATGGCACTGACAAAGAAGTCATTTTAAGGTCTGGCTTTTATGGAAAATGTACAAACGTTTTGTCAGTAGCTGAAGATACAAGGCTATTTAGTATTATTTAAACACTTTTTATTCAAGCCTAACTATTAAACAAATTAAAAGCCCATCTTTACAATATGTTTAGACATCATTATAAAAACTAATTATGATCACACTTTGAGATGCTGGTTCAGTCTGCGCCAAATAAAATGTCAATTGCACTTCATTCAAGTATTGTTTAATCAACCCAATATTAGCATAAGGAATACATAACCAGCTGCAAAGCAATAGCACGTAGTGCACAAATTTATTACAAAAGGGCTATAGCCAGTCCTACCAGTAAATTTCAGAACTTAACATTTAACCTTTTACTACATAAGCCAAATCTGCCTTGTTTACATCACAAAACTACTAAATTAAGGAAGGATACGCCCACAATGCATATTGATCAGGCCCAGGTCAAAAACCATTTTAACAGAGTTTAACTACCTTACCAGTCATAGGGTCGCTTGCATGTTAGCTCACACTACAGAACTACAGCGTGTTCTGACTTTTTGTGCAAGTTATTTTCTGTTAGTTACTTATAACACGCTGTAAATGGCACTTACAAGTGTATGCGCCTGTCCTATTGTAAGTAGTACTCCTTTATTTGTCCCCCACTACGTGTTTATTCTTTTTCACCTATAACTATACAAACTGGTTTACATTCATTCTTTGAGTCTCTGTTGTTCATAATTCTGTCTAGCAAAGCATTTTTTAGGTCCATCACATCATCCTTTTGGCCTTTCTAGCTTTCCTCGACACAGGGTCGTAACAGTACAGTACTGTATTTTCTATACTTACTGTATATTTCCATAAATTGAAAATGTGATGCCATTGTGGTACTATTCCATTTATGTTTTCAGTGGTGTCACTAATGTATTTATGCATTGTTTGTGTGCAGTTTTGTGTGCATGTGACTATGGTAAAGTCCATTTTGGTCAACACCCTGTTTCACAGAATGGGATTATTAAACGTTGTATACCTGAAGTTAGTCGTCTTTATTAAACCAAGATTAAAAGATTAATGAACTGTTGCAGTCTTCCTATTGACCCTTGTCTTCCCAAATGCCAACATTTCATTGTAACAATGTGGCATGTCTGCTAAATGCTGTAAATGTAAAGAATTCGTACCAGTCTGATATATAACTATAAAGTTCAGTTGGACAAGACCATAGGCTGAAGCCTCATGTCTGGCTAAATTTGTGTATTTTTAGAGTTCTAGTGGCCGTTAATGGAGAGGGCCATCAGTCGCAGCTGAAACACACTCGTCCCCTGTGTTTTTCACCGTCGTTTGACAGTCATCAGCCCCGCAGTCCTGTGGATTACAGTCTTTTAAAGTGAGGGGAAGTGACAAGCAGTTAGGCAAGTGGGAATTAAAGTCCAGGCAATCAGGATGGAGAGGCTAATGTAGGCTTTCAGCACTGATTGGTCCTTGTTTCACACCAAGTTAAGCGAGATGTGGCCTGATTTAGCATTTGCAGGTGGGTGAGTGCCCAAAATGAACTGCTTCTGAAAAAATGCTATTACCTTAATGTGCAAGAACACAGAGCCCATGCCCTTAATGATGAGATATCGTAGTAACATATTGCAATGTAAATACATAATCATAAGTTGTTTATAAGCTACCGATGAGGCCAAGGAAAAGCTCATAAGCTGCACCCTTATGCTAAATTTTGGGCACTGTGATCAGATTAGATAGTTCATGTTCTAGGGCTTTGCTTACTACGTGTCTAACTAATGTTTTCTAATGCTATGAATAATGTTGATTAAGGGAAACCAGTTGCAGTACCAGTACAGTTTTTTAAGCCATAGTCACACTTGACTTTTTGAGCAACATTTTGAGAGTGAAATCCCATTCATTTCAACAGGATTCACAGTGAAGAGTTTATGAGATTTTATGCTGCAGACTTCTAAGGTCAATTATGCGAGTGAAACTTTATGCAGAGTTTAAATTTGGTGAACTTTGACACGAAAACTTGACCAATAGTGATGTTTTGAGTGCTGTAATCTGAAGGAGTCAGATGCAAAATGAAGCACTACTACCCTTTTAAAGAAACTAGTCTGCTCTTCTAATTAGCACGACAGAGTGATATCAGCTGTCTTGTCCTCATTAACCTGTTTCTCCTGAGCTAGTGAAATCAACACAGAAATTATGTTAGCAGGCCATTTTAGGGCTAACATGCACTGGCTAGAATGCAGTACTTTTTGTGATAAGGTCATTTCCATGGCAGGTAATAAATTATCTGATTACTCTTAACAACCTGAAGTTAATATAAATTACCACCATAAAAACTGATGCAGCAAGTTTTGTGAAAACCAGAATTTGTGCCATTCTCAAAACAGTTGGTCATGACTGTAGATTCTAGGTTCTGTGAAGAGGTAATGTCATTCTGAAAATCATTCAAATATCATCAGCCAAACTTTAAAACAATAGGTTATGATGTCATCTATGGTCTAGCCTACCAGTAAAAGTGTAAAATAATTTGATGCTACAGTTTGATGTTGTTATTATGGTATATTTGAGGGATGAATTATGTGTGTGTAGAAAAGAGAGGGTGTAAAAATATATCCTGCACATTTGAGTTGGAAAGTCAAGCTTAATCCAATCTGTTTATAGCTACGAGAGCAGCATGTGCGTTTGATTTGTAAATACAGTATTTGCATTTATCCTTTTAACTTCTCAGTGTTATTTATGAGAACATGTTCATGAGTGGTGGGAGTCAGTGTGTGTTAAAACAAGAGAGAGTGAGAATAAATGAAGATCAGTAGTACATTAAATTTAGCACTTAATTCCTGCTTCTGGTGGTCAGTGGTCTTTCATATCAACCCCAAACCCCTCAAAGGCCGCCAGCCCACCCCCGCCAACCACAACACACACACTCTAAAACACAAATTTGTCTCGCTGTCCTTGTGAGGACTTTCCATGGACATCACAATTATTGTAGCTAATTATTGCTGTACCTAATCCTACAGTTAACCCTAACCTTAACCTCAGTACAGATACTCCTCTGATTACGATGCAGAAATGTTCCAATAAATCCAGCTTCAGTTTCTTGTAAACCATGTTTAACATAGACTGCATATATCATAGTGTAGCCCACCTTAAATCTGCTTAAAACACTTACTTTAACCTACAGTTGGGTAAGCTCATTAACATAAAGCCTATTTATTAATAAAGTTTTTAACATTTCGTGTAATTTAGTGAATAATGTATTGAAAGTGAAAATCAAGAACAAGGAGGGTATCATAATGCATACTGAAAAATCCAAATTGAGTACAGTTTCTACTGAAGGTATATTTATGTATTCATGTGAATTATGAAGACAATATATACTGCTCAAAAAATGAGGGGATATTTTAAAATGAAATTAATTGATTTAAAATTAAATAGCAAATATTATGGCTCTTTTGGTTTTTCATGCAAAAGTTGCTGGTTTTGTAGGGAAAAAAACAAAAAAAAACATTACAGTGAGGACCGGCAAAACTCACAAGACTTGTTATCTTATAGAGAGAAGGTACACACACACACACACACACACACACACACGCACGCACGCACGCACGCACGCACGCACGCACGCACGCACACGCACGCACACACACGCACACACGAATCTCATTCTTACAAAACAACATAATTATTTTAACAAACTTCTCAGCTTGAGTTATTTAATTAATTTCTATAACATTTAAGGTCATAAATTCCCTCCATGAAAGCCAACGATTCGATTCCATGTCTTTACACCCACTTCCTTGCAGACTTCACACGGCATTTGGTTTAGCTTTCGTTCAGCTTGTACCAATTTCTGTTCCATTTCCCATGACCCCGCTCAATCACAGATACCCAGCAGGAGGAATTCTGGGAAGGCTGACCTGACCGAATTATGAAAGTCAATGTTTGTGGATGCTGTGCACGTTTTTACTATTGGGTCTGGTTTCCTTGTTCTTTATTTAGCGGCTTAGTGACCTTTGTGGACGGCTGCTTATGTAGCATCATGTCTGGAGGGGCTGCTAACTGTTATGTTGTGTATTTACAAAGCTAATGTCACTTGATTAAGAGAATATAAGATTATACCATCCGCATGCAAGCGGCTATGGCATCTTTGGGGTGAATGCTTTACTGCTGCATCAGTCTAATATTAAAGTTATTTGTCTTGTCACTTTATTGCACTTGTGTATGCTTTTACATCAAAAGTACAAAACATCCGCAATGGATTTTAAAGAAATGCTTAAAAATTAGCTATACGAGTTATAATCATGTTAGCTTTTTAATCAGTCAAATTTTGTGGTTTAAAAAGTACTTGCAAATATAACAAGCCCAAATCAGAAAAAGTTTGGACAGTATGAAAAAGGCAAATTACTTTTACTTTGATTTATTTCATTGCATATAATATGAACCAAAGATATTCCCTGTTTCACCTGGTTCATTTCATTTGTTATTTTACTGTGTCCACGCATGAATTTTTGAAATTTGCATTTTCCATACTGTCCCCAATATCTCTGATTGGCATTAGACAGCCCCAACCCACTGTCCAGAGCAGCACTGAGACTTGGGCACCTCTGGAACACTTCTGTAAATGTAATTCAGGAACCACCCCAGGAACACAGTGGCACCATAGTTTAAAATAAAAAAAATTAATAAAAAAAAAAACTGTTGGTAGTGTCAACACATTGGCGGCTGCTGCAGCTTTACAAACACCCAAGTTTGCATCTACACAATTTATGCATTTTGTGGTAACTGAGCCTCCACTAAAGGAGTGGGATTTGATATGATCTTTAAACTTAAACGAAAAGGACTTTGGCAGTTAAACTGTATTTTTTTCTCACTTGCATTTGAATGGGTGTTATATTTGTTATATGGTTCATGTTGCAGTCGATGATCAGTATCATTTCTCCGCTCCCACCTTCAGCCTGTTTCTTTGAGATTCATGATGAAGCAGGACTTTATTTGTATCTGTAGGTGGTAATTACAGAAATGCAAGACTTAGAAGAGCAACAATGTGAGGTGTCCCTCCTGCCCGAGTCTTCCTCTCTTTTTTCACCCTCTGAATGTGGAATAAAGCGATGCTTCTTAAAACTGGAAATAGCGTTACAAATTCATGGCCATTTTCTGTTGGCCAACATTTCAGCGTATCCACAGAGTATTAAAAGAGGATGTAGCATGTCAAGAAGATCAGGTGTGTAACCAATACCAAATAGTATTTGGTTCTCTTCAGTTCATCTGTTAAATAAATAACCGACTCGATCGATAATGATGAATGGATTCAAAAATACATGTAACATGAGTCAATAGGCCTTGCTGGTTTTCTCCACATCCCCTCTTCATTACCCTGCTTACTTGTCTGTAGGGGCTGGAAAAAATGATGTGATAAAAATTATGTAACACCATACCATAATTGCTTTTATACAGGCTTCCTCAGAATGTTGTGCAGACTCATCCACACCTAACCATACTTTGGTGCAATTTCTTTTTCTCCTTGGGATTTGATTTCTTCTGTTTGGGTGACCACAACCTGTTTTGTATTGCTAGAGTGGGGTCAGTTGATATGTAATTATGTAATATGTCAAATGAGATGTAATTAGGGTTGAGTGCACCAGTGTCTCCATTATAAAAGCTCCATGGTGTTCAGATCAAAGATTGGTCATGAGTCAAATGTAGATTAGTACATACTTCGTGTTGGGGTTTTGAAATCTGTGCTTGTTCTTGACCAGCTATAGTTCAGTACACTACCACTTTCATTATTTATTGCTTAACATTTAGCTCTTTCACCAGCTAGTAAGTTCTGAATAAAAAACATTTTTTTTTTGTTCTGATTACTGGTATTATTACATCACTGTCCGTCAGCCGATGAAGCAGAAAGAGGTGAGACAGAAAATGTTTGATGAACACAGGCATGAGACAAGTGTTAATTACTGCAGTGTTTAATAATTGTGATTTTTCGCCTCATATAGCAAAGTAACAATAATATACAAACAGTGTTTGTGGCTAATCGACTGCGTTTACGCTTTTCATTTGTCACTGTATTCCTCCTTTTAGCTCAACCTTTTGTGCTTAATGAATTTACAGATAAATGGATTACAGTCCTTTTTGTATGAGTAGCTAGAAGTGCCTAGTTCAATATGCCCATCCTCTAGAGACCCAATTAAAAGTGCTGACACGACTCAAAGCGGGAACAGCTGCGAGGCAGAAAACCAACATTCAAGTGAATTATATAGACGCTAAACTCAGAGCTAGTGGCAAGGAAAAGTTTATAAATATTTTAAATATGATAAATAATTATTTAGCAAATGTGTGTGTGTGTGTGTGTGTGTGTGTGTGTGTGTGTGTGTGTGTGTGTGTGTGTGTGGCATGCATTAAGTTTATGGCAGCTCTGTTTGCACAAGTTTCCCCACGGACACTGTAACAACATTGCAATATGTTCTGGATAAATTTTAGAACATGTCAACATGTTGCAATATGTTCCAGTCTGGTATACAGTACAGGTATAATGACAACATTAATAGCACTAAAATAACCCAAGACGTATTATTTGAATCATGCAGCAAAATGTCTCGATGTTTGACACATATGATACAATATTTAGTTTTGCAAAAAAGCCAACCAAATTCTATACGCCTAATAGAACAAACCCTGTGAGCTCAGCAGTGTTAATTTCGTTGACTATCTATTTTCGTCATAGTTTTTGTCAACTAACATTTTCTTCATGACGAAAACTAAACGATAACTAAACAAAAACTACTTACAACAATTAAAACTATGAAGAAATTAATTGACACTTTCATTAACGACTAAAAACGAGACAAAAATGTTCGGCATAGGTGACGTCCAATCAGAACTGAATTAGCTTTGGGAAAGGCAGGAACAAGTTAGGAAAACATCCAAGAGAGGCGGGATAAGCTGGGTAGCTATTCAATCAAACACACAAATTAGATCTAAACCCAGGAAGACCATACTAGCTTTGTGACCTGTCGTTATTCCTGATTTAACTTAAGTTATCTAGATAATGTCAGCAGGGAGAAAAAGAA
>JAUZSU010010351.1:0-11171 GCA_034780255.1 Parotocinclus maculicauda
AAGTGAAAAGACGAGACAGAAAAGACGAGGAGTGACAAAATGTTTGGGGGTGCCTCACTGTTGCTATAGTGCACATGTTGTTAACTTAATTAGCTCCAGTTAAAACTGATTAACAATGTTCCCTGCTACTTAACTGACCAGGTCAATATCCTATTCAACTCATATACAATTGATGCACTACAAAGACAAGATATTTAATGCTCAAATGGATAGACTTGATTGTTTTTTGCAAATATTCACTCATTTTTATTAGATGACTACAACACATTCTACACAATTACTTCATTGGAATTGGGGTTGTACATACTAATCTAAAGCGTAGCACCAATGTACATTATATATTTAATTAGCATATTAGACTAAATGTAAATGACTAATTGTAAAGATTGTAAACGTTTTTCGAAATGTTTGGTCTATTTAAATGTCTGGTTCTTTATTGCTAGCTTATCTTAAATATCAGTTAGTTAAAAAACGATAAAATATCTATTTTACTCTACTCTACAGAAAAGAAACCCATAAATTTTAATCTTAATTGTATTATTTGAGATGTGGTCACGTAACAGTTCAGGAAGAAAACAGCACCAAAAAAATTAAAGTTTAAAAATGAAATGTTCTATGCACGTGTGGGAGTGAAATTAATTAAGCAAATATAAAGCAAATGAATGAAAAGTAATTAAGTATAATAAGGCTAATTGAGCACATAAAAACATATTGCAGTAAAATTGCAGACTTTTATCTAAAACTTCTAAGATGAGTCAAAGCAAGCAGTTAATAGTTATATACAGTACCCTGCACATCTGCACATACTTGGCAATGCTTTAGAAATTAAAATGTAAATGAAGCAACCGGCTTCCTTTTATGTCTTCTGAGTATATATATCTATACATACATACACACACACACACACACACACACACACACACTCATTCGCCACTCATTAAGTACACCAGTTTAACTGTTTATTGATGCAAATAGCTCATCAGTATAGCAACACTGTAGAGGTGGGCATGTAGACATGGTAAAGATGACCTACTGAAGGTCCAACCGAGGTTCAGAATGAGGAAGAAAGATGATTTAAGTAACTTTGCAGGTGGCATGGTTGTGGTGCTAGATGATAATTTCAGGAACTACTAATCTGCTGGGATTTCCTAGTAACCCATCTCTGTGGTTTACAGGGAACCAGCAATTCTCCTGGCAAAAATGCCTTGTTGAGCCAACAGAAAGGCAACAGTAACTAAAATAGTTACTAATTACAACTGAGATATAAAAAATCGTTTTGTTTCGTGAAACAAAAAAAAAATGAAACCTTGAAGCAGATGGGCTACTGCATCAGAAAACTGGGTACCACTCCTGTCAGATAAGATCAGGCGACTAAGGCTACAAGTAGCATGGGTTCACCAAAATTGGACAAATGGAAATTTACAAAATGTTGCCTGGTCTGTTGAGCTTTGATTACTTATCTGGGTTAAAATACATAGATATATACATTACATTTATACCTAAATATATAAGTGTATACAGACATCATTTTTTAATGCTACATACACATTTCTTGAATTATTTAACAGGTTATGGTCTAATAATGACACTGAGAAAAAATTATATACGGCCATTATACCACAAATCATACAGTGGTAAAGCTAATCTAATGGTGGCCTAAGATCTTTTCACAATGCTGTATGTTCATACCATAAACCACTGTATGTAATATGAATCACAGTGAACCCAGCAGTGTTTTCTAAATCCTGGTTATTGTCCTAAAGAAAAAGAACACTAAACGTACTTTAATTAAAGACTGCATTTGTTTAATTTTGTTAAATGTGTTTGAAATAACACATTTCATTACATAAGCTGTCAGTCAGCTTTTTATGTTTCATTTTCATACTGGTAATATACAATTCAGGCTTGCTGGGAGTTGGGGACTAAAGCACAAAACATGGGGCAAAAGTGTCAACTCATCGCAGGGTACATGCATCTACCCAAACATACATATATATAGTGAGATAAACATATTATTGTGTAACATTATGCAGTCTTGTCAATCATGAGAATGTGACCATGACTTTTTATTCATCTCAGAATAAATCTATAGTGGATTTTAAAATTAAGCACGTTTGGATACATTTTCACGTGTAACATGCTCTTCCCTGGTCTGCATTGCATGTAACAGACTCAGTAGCAAATTATCTGGGTGAGCTTTAAAACTCACACATGCACACATCTGGCTTGCTCATTCCCGTCCTCAACACAGGGGAATTGTAATACTCCCTGGAACCACCAAGCATGCAGGGACTGACAACCTTGGAAGGGTATTGGTGCCTGGTAAACAGAGAGGCAACTTCAAATTTAAAACTCAGCTTCTCTACCACTTGGCATGGTTGGCTTGTATCTGGTATACTGGCTCATAAAGAGCGCTGCTTTTACACTAAGCAAGTAAATATTTGATCTTATGCATGTTAATTGTGATATTTTCGCAACAATACAATTGAACAGACTACAGACAACACCAGAGTTTGCTTCAAAAAACAAATAATTAAAAATAATAATAAATTGTAGGAGGGCTTACCAATGTTACATTGTCTAGTGCATATGTGATAAGAAAGACGAATAAACTAATCCAGATCCAGATGTGTTTACCCAGAGTAGCCATTTAGCTAAATCCCCTTGCCAAAGAGGCATGGGATTTGCATGAACTACTGCATTAGATCACTGATCCATTGATTATTGTGTTCAATGGGCAAATGCAGTTACACAAAAAATCAAACTGACTGCTGTATAGATGCATAATAATTGGGGTGGTTATCTGAATTTCCAACCCCACCTTAGTGGTTTTTTTTTTTTTTCAAAGGCCCTTAGATTAAAATTAAATACATCCTGTAATATATCGTTGCATTACTTTGTATGTATAATTATATGATTCCTCCCTCTTTTTGTATTTTGTTTGGATCAGTACAACTACATATTGTTTGAATGAATTATTTTCATCGTATAGACTTGTACTGCATCATGGCAGGAGGTAGCAATGTGGTGAATTAACCTCTAACCATGTTTGTTCAATACTTAGCCATGCAATTTAATTTACTTCTGTCTCAGTCCCAGAAGAGATTTCTTCATACGTTAGGACTGGCTGTTAATCATTTCAAAACTCACCTCTCTCTGAACTGAACATCTGACATTTCTAAATACAAGCACTTAATGTAATGGTATTGGCCACTCTAAATTGGCCCATGGCAAGTGTGTTGATATAACTTTGTGAGTGTTGCGAATATAGCCAACGATACTGATAAGGTGTAACTCTGAAACAACTCTAAACAAACTTCAAACATTTCTAATTCTTTACAGCATATATAGAGCTTAATAACTAAAATAATAATAATATACAGTCGTATGTTTATCAGTTTAACCAGGAGAGCTAGAGGTAGATAGATAGATAGATAGATATATCTTTATTGGTTCACAAGTTTAAATGTTGTTGTAGCAAACGGTAGCAAACATCAATGGCATTGTGTATACATATGATGCATTAGTACAGTGTTCTCACACACTAGTCATAACATAAATGTTAGGGTAGTGCATATAGTGTATCTAAACAAACTAACCTTGCAGACTAGGCTAGTTCAAATGCATAAGATAAGCCTTTAGAATCAATTTTATAGAACAGTAAACAATTTAATCTGTTTAAACAATTTATTCAGCATTTTTCTTTCAATATAGTATTAGTAGACGACAAGTTTCAAATAGTCTTTCATTTGCTGAGGCAACAGGTGGCCGCATTAACCACTATGCTACCGCGTCACCTGATTTATGAAATAATGACTAGTTAGTGTTGTCAACTGTGAGGAAGCTCTATAAAAGCCTGTGCCCAGTCCAAATATCAATTTCAAACAACATAATATCAAGCAGCTCTTCCATAGGCTCCCTTTTCAGATAATCATGGTAAAGGAGCACTTTTCAAGCCTGGTTGTATCTTTGTGGATGTTTTCCCCAAACAGCTTCTTTAACATTTCAAATTTAATTCCACAAAAATGGAATTACACTGTTGCTATAGGAAACAGTACACTAGTTCAATAAAGACAGCATGATATAAAGAACAGTGACTGGTTGATAACTTGAGAACTTGTGTGGAAGTGTAACAGCAAAAGTGGATAGAATTAAATTTACATGGTGTCCTGGGGTAATTTCCTATTTTACAGATGCTATGTTGAGATTTTATTAGGCTCTGCATTCACTGAGAAAAGAACGGGCAGAATTTTGTTCTGATAACTTGTAAATCTGTAATCTGTAGCAGAAGATGCCTTGCAGTGGAATAAAAGTTTTTTGCACAGATACTCGCTATAGTTCTTCCGGATAAATCAGAGACATTTTCAAATTTACAAAGAGAAGCTTCCAAGAGTCACTAAACTATTCATTTGATTGGTTGCTGGGATGAGAGAGGTCTCTCAGCACATGGAAACAATGAGAGCAGGAAAAAACATCCAAGCTAAAGCGAATGCAACCCACTAGAAACTTGTCAAGTTAAAAAATTAATATAATAATAAAAAAAAAAATCTTTGTGAGGATCAAATTTAAATATCCCATGCAAACAGGACCATAGTGGTTAAGAAGGTAAATATGAGAGCGTGGATCTCCACCCCATGGATACTGCCTTTAATAGCATACTTTTTATGATTGTTTGTAGATTTATCAAAAACAGTATTTCAGTTGGATAATGTTTTTGGCATACTGCTTATTTTGTCTGCTAAGAAGAATACAAAGCACTTCTGTAAGACGCTCTGGATAAGGTTTTTGCAAAATGCTGTAAACATAGAAGCAGTCAGACTAGTGGTCTCTGACTTTTGTACTGTAATTAAAAATAAAACCTTATAAAAATAAAAATAAAGTTTTCCGATTTGCTTCAACAAAATCTAAAACACTTTGGTGCTTGCTGCAGCATTATTTTCATAGTTCACAGTGATCTGAATTCAAGTCTCAGCTGTGTCTTCCAACATCACAGGTGCAACTGGCCAGTGCATGAGGAAGGTTCATCCGCCGGAGCTGCACATATGACCCCTGCCATCTCTGTGACGGATGGGTGTCCCGTCTAGAGCATGCTTATGCCTACACCCTGTATTCTCTGGGGCCAGGCTAAGGACCCACCCCACCCAACAACCTGTGACCCTGACCTGGAAAATGTGAATGAGTAAATATGAATTCACCATCCACCGGTTTCAAAAATAATACTGATAGGTGATTTAGAAAAAAGTAAGTATTTTACAGGGGGAGTCAGAAGTCACAGGACACCCTTTTATTTCAGTAACAAAAGAGAAAATAACCCTGTATTCATGTATTGCTGGCAGCTGTCTAAAAACAGGTGTTTAATATGTGTAGTATCCACAATGTTTATCTGAACGCATACCTATTGAACTTGTCAGTAAACAGTGCTCACTGTGTCACACCATGTAATAATGAAAATGTTGCACTTTTTTGTCTATTATAACAAATTAGACTTGTACAGGAGCACGTTTTACAATTTGCTTACCTTTACAAGCCACTTTGTTTCATGTTGGTGTTTATTCTGGACTGACGAAAGTTTTAAACACATTCAAACATTCAAGCATCGTTTGAGTGATTTCAGTATTTGAGAAGCTGCAGGTGTTATGGAAATGTTACACATTTAGAATGGCATAAATAAATGACACAAAAACAAACACACACAAAATTCCAGTTTGGCAGAAAAACTGGCAGATATGAGAGGTCAGAGAAGACTGGCCAAACTTTAAGCAATCAAGAGAAATACAGCAACTTAAACTAAAATGTAAATAATAACCAACATAGCCTAAAAAAGCTATTATATTTTCTTAAATTAATTTAACTTACGATACCAAATTATCTCCACACAGAAAGGACCCAGGCAACTACACCCACAGATTCAACCCAGGACCTTCTTGCTGTGAGGCGACAAAGATACCTACTGAGCCACCGGGTCTCCTGGACAGTATAGAAAATTTATAAAAAAAACCAGTGTTTCTTACACATATACTTAGATATTTTAGGTTTTGTCTGGTTAACTGGTCAAATTTGTTTTGTTACTAAAACAACTCCTACAACTACTACTCCATTGTTGCTTTCAGTCTTATAAAACATTCCAAAAAAGTTTTTACCATTTTGTAATGTTGCCATTCCTTTTCACCACACTTAAAAGGCATTTTGGCACAGATGATACCAGGTCATTTAGTATTCCAGATGTTTTTCTGTCCCATTCTTTCTGCAAACACGTCTCAGGATGTGCAACAGTCCGGTGTTGTCGTTGACCTTTCTGCTTTTGTACCAAATAATGACCTGTAAAACTAGTAAAATATCTGATTTGAGTCATGAGCTCTTAGAGTAACTTTTTATAAACTTACTCAGAGACAACCAGATATGTTACAGATCACATGCCAGGCTAATTGGCCCAAACATGACCTCACTTGTAGTGGTGATAACATCAAAATATAACTAGCTGCTCTTTGAAGATTCCATTACTAGCAGTGCAGGGTAATGTAATTACTTGACCATTGTTCGAAAGATGCTTTCAAAAGGGCTTTGGGATAAATTGCAGAAAGGCACAAATTAGTAGAAGCATAGGCAAATATTTCACAGGCTTTAACGATTCCTTAGAATATTATTCACTGCCATAACAAGTGGCTTAAATTAGGTCATCCCTCCAAATTTGATGCTACAAAGAGTCCAGTGGCAAATTGAATAGACTTACAAGACTTTGTGGATATCTGTGCATGTAACAAAAATCTCTCAAGCTTTATATAAAGCTGTACAGCAGCATGAAAAGAAAGAAGCCTCTTCTGAAAGAGTGTCACATTCAGACTTGTTAATGCCAACACTAACGTGTGAAACCCGAGCAGACAAAAGTCTAACACTAATGCTAACAAATGAATAGAGCTGAGGCCTACAGTCCATAACCAACAAGCATGAGACACACAATCAGAGACCAAGCTAAACACAAACCCTAAACAGTAGCAAGGCTAACTAAACAAGACACAATGATCTAACACACACCGTAAATACTAGCACAATAAACAACTACAAAATACAAAGCTAACAGTAAAAGAGTGACGCAGAGGACAAATAGTACTCAAGGGTAAACGCTAGCATTACAAAACAAGAACACAAACCTAGCAAGAGTGACACTTGTACACTAACATGAAATATAAGACTACTACATGAACCAGGAAACCCCAAAGCAGACAGAAAGCAACAATACACTAAAAACAAAAATTACAACTAGACGAAGTCTAACAAAAAAACATAAAAAAGCACCAAGAACTGGTCAGGTACAAAATAACCTCATGGATGGCAAAGGCCAGACAAAGAAGTACTAGGATGTACAGGCTCACATATGCCAACCACAGCAGGCTGTAATTGGCTAGCCGTCTTTGGAAGCTGCAAAGTATCAGAAAGGAGCTTTTTCAGAAGCTGTGAGTCTCCTGTCTCACATCTTCCTGACAAACACAGTATATAAATTAGGACATAAGTGGGTCATTTATGACAATAAATATAAACATGTAGTGTTAGTGTGGGGTTGTAAAGCTTTAGGTGCATGGGGACCAGATTTCAAACTTCACCTCCGGTTACAGCCTACAGACACTGGCATGAGCTTCTCTTCTACTTCCCAAAACCATGCAAATCTGCCTACTCTAAATTTCCCCTAAGTGTGAGTGAGTGATGCGCTGTGATGGACTGGCATCCTGCCCAAAAATGCACACGTTGCTCCCATTGTTTCTGGCACAAGCTTTAGACACATTGTGACCCTGACTAGGAAGAAGCAATTAACAAAGATAATGAGAGACTGGGTCACTTTTTCTCTTCGAATTCCTTTAGACCTTACTAGCAAAATGCCACAGACTTTCATTAGAAAAAAACAAAACAAAACCAAATGCCACAATAATTAAGTTAGACTGGGGCCATTAATAATGTTAAGCCCACTCACTAATATTCTTTCAAAGGACAAAACTGCCAGTGATCTATTATGTGCTAATACAGCTTCTGACAATAATTAGTCCATATAATTAGTGTTATGGATGTGATACCTAAATTCATGTGCCTTACTATTTGCACAAGTTCAAAAGACATACAGCAGTGCCTGAAAGTTTGTGAACCCATTACAAAATGTTACAAAACTTTCTCCAAAGTGCTTGGTCAACCAACAAAGATTACTCCAAGAGCAAATATATCACAAAGAAAGCAGTAGTAACTTCTAAGTAACTTCTTAAACATTTATTAATGCTAATGTGCCATGAGTCCATCATCACAAGAACACTAAACAACAATGGTGTGAATGGCAGTTTGGCAAGTATAATGCCACTGCTCTAATAAATATGCACTACTGCCCATCTGCAGTTTGCTAAAGATCACATGGACGAACAAGAAAGCTGTTAAAAATGTTTTATAGATGGATAAAACCTTCAAACCTTTTGGTTTAAAATGAGAATTATTATGTCTGAAGAAACAAAACATTTAATCCATTTGACCTGTTTTACTGCATTCGAGCCAGAATGGCTTGCAATGAGTTAATGTGAGAAAATTCACAAACAACATAGATATTAAGCAGTTCTATATGAAGGAATGGGCTAAAATCTCTTTAAGACAATTTTCAAAACTGATAATCAGTTAAGAGAAACGTTTATTTGCAGTTATTGCCACACAAGGAGGTCACACCAGACAATAAAATCAAAGGTTTACACACATTTGCCATTCACAGACATGCAATAACTCATTCCTCTTTCACACCAGATCAACACAATGAATTTCAAGCTGCAAACTGAACCATGACTCATTAGAGAAATGGACAGTTGACCACTCATCACGGGTCCAATGATGATGCTCATAAACCCACCTTCTACAGGTTCTATGGTATTCAGCAGATAACAGAATACATACTGTTGCATTGGTCATGCAGTCCAACACTATGGAGCCAATTTCGTATGGTCTGGGTGAATATCTGTCATCCAGTGGCAGCAAGAAACTGTCCCCCCAACGCTGTTACATTGCTGCACCTGCTCCTTATTGCCAATAAGGTCAAGTAGTGGTCATATCTTGCTGTTGTGGTAGATGGACAAACCTGCTCTAGTCTTCTTTGTACTGTTCCAGTCTCTTGAAAGTGATTCCACAGTCTGCTAATCCCGCTTTGGGATGTTCCAAGTGCTATTGCCACTATAGGCACTCAAAGCTTCACATTCAGGCAAATTGTGTTGCAGAGGCATTGCAAGGGCTGGGAAATTGCAGAATGTGCACTTTCAAGAAGAGGCAATGTTCAGATACTCCAGCACTTTTAGCATTTTATATAGTGCATCTTCACCAAGTGAATAAAACTTGTTTTTGCATCTCATTGTATTATAACTTTCTTTGACTTTGTCGTTTGCTTTTCTGATGTTCTTGTTTAATAAAAAAATGATAAAATGCTTCTTTTGTTATTGCTACATATTCATTTTAAAATATCCCCTGATTTTTGTGAGTATTGTATATGCACCTTCGCTGTTAATGTGTTGGTTTAGAACACTGGCAATTTTTACAATTAATATGTGGATTTATGTCAATCATTTGTTTTTCCACATCTGAAACTCTTTCTTACATTCAGACAAAGCTCAATCACCACCCATGAGTTCAATGATGAACACTTATCCAGTAATAAATGCCAAAATATAGATCAAAGCCATTGTATCAGGTCAGTCCAAAATGATCTACGTGTCTGTAGGAAACTTTGAAGCTGCTGAAATCATTACTGTTCTGTGGTTGGATATCACAAACATAGCCTTAAGCAAGAAGCCACAATTTAAATAGCCCTGTCTATGGTTTGGGGTTGCAATTTTACTTCTGATATCTGTTTAACTTTCGAGTAGAAAAGATAACAGACATCAGAAGATCTGTGGGCTGCTGACAAGCAAGTAACTTGGACGGATGTCCAAATACACAATGTGTACTTGTGAACCTAGCCCCACTCCTTCTAAAAACAAAACAAAAAAAAATCTGACCACCTGGTGCTCACACACGGCTGGACAACAAGAATCCCAACATGTGTGACAGTTTTTGTTTCTCATAATGCCTATATTTTTTGTATTTCATACACTAGAATTTTTACATATTCAGTGTCGTTTTGGCACTAGCCACAATTCAGCACAACAGATGCATTGTCAGACAGGCAGTAGTGGTGTCAGTATCTGAGATAAAAAGGAAAAGAAGATCAAACCAAGCATAAATATAAGACTATAGTTTGACAAATTATATTATGAAATATGGTGAAATAACAACACTTTATTTCTTACTAATAAAAAGGACTGGTTGTTTTTCATGTATTTTTAAAAGCAAAGTTTAGAACAGTGTAAAGAGAGCCACTGCTCAAAGCTATACATGGACTTAATCATTTAAATCCTAATATTTCTAAGTCTTAAGTTTGCACTGTGGCTTAGAGCTCATGTTAAGACTCTGGCAAGGTGAGTGCTTATTGCCTTATCTGTTTCAAGAGACAATGACATAACTCTAATGCTTTTGAAATAACAGTCTTTAAAGAACCCCAATTTCAAGCAAACTTTCAAACACAACCACAAAATAAAAAAAAAGTTGATTATATGGTGTGTAAAATGCAAACAGAAATGAGAATGCATCATGTCTTATATTTACGTTGACTTTCATTCCACGACAGACAGTTTGAAGGTAGGTCATGTTGTGTTTGCTCAACTTTATTTCATTTGTTAATATACATCTTGCATTTCAGGCCTGCAACACATTTCAAAAACATTGTGACAGGGCAGTTTAGGGCTAGCAATGAACTTAAAAAACAACCCAGAAAGACCAAGTAAATAATGATGTGACTTCAAACAGGTGATGTCAAAAAGTGATTGTAATCATGAATTGGTACACAAATAGTATCTCTGAGAAGCAAAGATTCCAAGAAGATCTCCAGGTTGTCAACAAAACTATTGATATATTTAAAAACAATGGTTCTTGATAAAAAATAGTTAGGGATTTGCATGCTTCTCTATATACAGTGCATGAGATCAATAAACAATTCAAGAAATCTGGAAACAGTGCATACAGGGTGAGGGCACATGTCTAAAATCAGATACTCAGATAAAACAGAAGTACTTGTTCTAGGACCACAGGCAGCTAGAAGTAAACTTTCAAACTTTGCTGTAACTTTG
>JAUZSU010010362.1:0-11169 GCA_034780255.1 Parotocinclus maculicauda
ATCAAAATGCAATGCCAGCCAATAAAGATGCTGCTGTTCGTACAAAGCCTAGAACATCTGTCGATGCTAATGTTCAAATACGAAGTCCGGATGAAAAGGTGCAAGTCTCGTTACTTGTTAAAAAGTTAAGTAAAAATTAACGACTTGCTATAATGGTGTTTTCTTTTACAAGTTTGAGTTAGTAATTCTCATCTGCACGTTCATGTCCAGCAGGAAGTCACGGGGTGAGGGCAAGAAGTGCCGGAAGGTGTACGGCATGGAAAACAGAGACATGTGGTGCACGGCCTGCCGCTGGAAGAAAGCCTGCCAGAGGTTTGTGGATTGAAGTGCCAAGGAAAGGGGTGGGGCTTCCTCGCATGCATAACATCACTCCTACTCTTTCCTGCTCCACCTCCTACACCATAATCCCTCACTTCCTGGCCTGGATTTAACAACTGAACTCCTCAAACTATCTAATCAGTGCAGTCACCCCAGGAACAGCCAGAGTAGTAGAGAGAACTTTGTCTTTTTATTTTTAAGACACTTTTGGAGTTTTGGAGGGACCAGTCGTTGTGGGTCCAATCACTGCCTGAGCTTTTTTCTAAAAGGACACTTTGAGTGCCATAAGATAAAAGTTAGCTAAGTTGACAGCCCGCGCTGCATTTTCTGCTCCAAGAAATTGCCTAGCTGTGTTTGTTTTCGGGACGTGGATGAGCACACCCCCTAGTGGACAGCGATCAATGCAAAAAAGACAGGGGGCAAATGAGGGTAGATGAGCCTCCCTTTTCTTCCGTCTTATCACAAGCAATTACGCAAGACGAAAAAGACAGCTTTTCTATCTTGGTTTTATATGGGTCAATTTTTCAGGGATGTGATCAGTGAAAGCAAAACCAGCAGTGAAGTAGGGTGTCAACACATGAATATCTACCTGCAACCAAAAAAGGATGTTTTTATGTGCCATTTTTTATTTCTCTACTCAGTTTTAAACAAACCAGACTGCTATGCTGTTTCAAAGCTAATGGCCTACCAAACCAAGCCGCAGAGGTGCCCACTCGTATTAACCTGTTTTCTAAAAGCAAACTGTATTCGTCTTTCATTAGCAAACAGGTCAGAACACCATGGGTCACCTGCAAAGGGTTGACAAGCAGTACACAGCTTTGCTTGTGAAAGCTTTGAGAGGCAGATACCGTTACCCTTCCTGTCACCTTTTTTCTGATCTCATGTTTAATTAGGAAGTAATACAAATTGCAGCCCTTACCATATCTGCCCTAGAATATCACCCAGCGAGCAAAAGCTGGAAGCTCTCTAGTGTTTTATAAGCATCTGTGAATGATAAGAGTATTGTATACCCTATGCTACAGAGAAGAGGAAGAGTTCAGCACTGGCTTATGCTCCAGGTGATGAAGACTGGATGAAGCGTGTTTTGTGCCCTCCTGGGGCTTATTATCTCTGTGACTGCAACACCGATGACTTTTATGCAAGAAGGAAAACAGCTGCTCAGCGGGCAGTTGTAAGTTCTCTGGCGCCGTTTTAGTCACTTTGATTCAGTATTGTACAGAAATGGCGAGAAACACACAGCACCAACATCTACTAGTAGACGTACCACTGCTCAGCTACCCTCAAACGCACTTATTACACCCTAAAAAGCTGTCCTGTGCATGTCCACTAATATCAGGATCTTAATGAATAACCTAAGCTAAATGGTTTTTATCAGCAACGCAGCAATTCTATTACCAGGGAAAGATGCTTCTGAACAGGATGTATATCAGTTCAGGTCCAAAACTATCTGTCTATATATATATATATAATTTTTTTTTCTTTATTCTTTTCTTTTTTTTTTAAAGCTCGTTCTTGTTTGTTTTTACAAATAAATCCTAAATGCATTCATTGTATGTACACAATACTTTAAGCTGGAAGTAAACTGCCATTATGTTATTTGAGGTCTCTCACTGATTAAAGAATATATATATAAGCTACACAGTACAGGTTCACATGTTCATTATCTTAAAGTGAAAGGCATTTGCCTGTTTCTTATTTGAAAATGTTAATTTCTCTCCACAGTTTTCATAAATGAAGTAATGTTATTTCAGACTTGACTTATGTAAAACACATTTGGTGTCCTCAATTTGTTTCATGTGGGTATGCACTGGAACTTCAAAGGAAATATGGGAAGTCTATGGTAGACAAAAAAATTGGAATTGCATTTGGGTAATTGGATTAATCTTGTTTATGGCAAAATGCTTTTGATGAACAGCATTATAACTAAAAGCCTTAAAGTCTTGTAGATTTAAGTACGGCTGGGAAATAATGACTTTTTTTAACAACATTACCAAAAAATATTTATTTACTTGATGCCATCAGTGGTTTTCTTGCAGATGCACTGCAAGTTCAGTTCTTTAGTCAATGTGGCTAAGCATGGCGAACAATGAAAGCTTGCTTTGGAAAATGCAAATATAAAAACAATGCAGTGTTCCTTATATTTGTTTTAACTTTTACATCGTTGCTGACAAAATGAACCCAAGATATTTAATGTTTTGTCTGATTAAGATTTTACTTGCTGATAAACATCCATTTATAAACTGATTAATTGAACCACAATTCGTTTCCACTGTGCGATGGTCCGTACTAGATGCCTCAGGCACCAGAGAAGTGCACCTCTTCTGTACATGGGTAACACTAGAAGCTCCAACTGCCAGTCATTTGACCAATGTGGCATCTTGCTAGAAACGCCATGCCTGTTTCACCTACTTGTATCTATAAGAGTAGAGCAGTGGTCATGTGGCCACAGTGATGACAAAAAATGTCTTTCAAAATTCAAATTCTAGGACTGTCCTTTCATGAGATGTGTGTTTTATCAACTACTTCACCGGGCTTTTTTTTTGCACAGTAAAGTTTTTAGTGACATTTGTTAAGTAACTTCATTTTGTAGTGCTTGACAAAGAAATCTTGAACATTTGGTTATATCAGCTAGTGATAAATGACGGTGATCCAGTGCCGCCTAAAGGATCGCAGATCACACCTCTTCTGTTTAGCCTTGTGCCATTGCCCTTTATGCACTATTCCTCCAGATTTCTTGATTTGTTGCAGATGTAGAAATATGCATATCCCTTCCAATATTTTATTTTATTTTGTATTAATTACCAGCTAAATTGTTCAACTTCATTTGTGTTGCAGGCCTGAATGCAGGAATCGATTCCCAAATGAAATGAAGTTGACCAGACAAAACATGAAATATCTTATTTTTATAATGTCTGAAATTAAATAAAAGTAAATGTAAGGGATACTGATTTTTTTTGTACATCCGCTGAATCCATTAAATAAAAGTAAATGTAAGGGATACTGATTTTTTTTGTACATCAGCTGAATACAGTTTGCAGTTAGTCAGTCCAGTTAATGTTAACAGCCGTACTGAATCCGTTCTTAAATTGAATAAAACTCATACCTTTGATAATGGTATTATAAAATTAAAACTATGGGATCAGTGCATCCCTACATCCAGATAAATTTAAGTGTAACCAGATTTAAAATGTAAACAAAACACATTCACTAATTAAGCAATTACGTATCATCAGGGTATTTTCTCATTATCCAGATCCCAATATTTGATATTAGACAGTTTCTAAGTGTGACTCCTGTTGAAGCTTTTTCTTGTCTAAGCCTGTTATTGGCTCTGTGGCAGCTGGAGTAATGTGTTATGGGGCAGGCTGGCAAGCACTGTTGTTCACACAAAGAAAACTTTCCAAAAAGTTTCCACCATTAATCTTTATAAAGTACTTAAAGAATGGTAGTTACCACAAATTAGATGGGGGGATGCTTTTTTCAGTATAAACAGTCTTTTTTCATAACCTATCACAACCCCCTAGGTTATGGTGCACATGTGGATTATCACATACCATGACTAATATAATGTGCAATGATAAATATTTTGCAGAAAATGGAACATAAAAAACATTACTGTTAATGTTGAGTAAAATCCTGAAGTCACGGTTCCTTTTTTGTTGTTGTTTAGTTTTGTGTTCATGTCTTCCAATTAACATCCTTCATTATGGCTGTTCATCTGTCCATCACAGCTTATGGTATATAAGCTGCAAAATCACTATTCATGATCAAACAGATACTGTCGTGAAGCTTGCATTGTTCAAAAAGCAGAAACTGCCAAAAGTGTTATGCTTCAACTTGTAATCTCACTCACCAAACCTATTAGATTCCTGTACCTGCTTTGGTGTTTTATATATATGTACCATGTAATATCCTAGATACTTTGTATGTGTATCATGTGTACAAATTGACTGTTTTGGGTTTTTTATTCAACTAATAAGCGACTTCTACATTGCTCTGCATATGTTAGTATGAACTTGGTGCATAGCCATACTGAATTTTAACGTAATTCAAAGATCTAATTATATAATGAGCTCAGCAGTTAGCTAAGCTCAAATCTTCTCATTGTTTGGTATGTGCATATAGGCCTTATTGAGTTTGACTGGGGAAAGCTGTGCTCTGAGAATACCAAGACTTATTTGCTGACAATTGAGCTCTTTCTTTCTTTAAACAAGAATTCAACAACAGTAACTTTTGGTCTCTTATGTATTTAGTGCATTAACATAAGATTAGGACATTTAAATAATTAATTTGAGAAAGGTGTGTTGTTGTTGACTGTACCATCAATGACAAGTGGGATGGAAATGGAAGGCAGGAAGAAATAGTAAGCATTTGGCATATCAATTTTCATTTAAACAAAACATACTTTTAATTTTGCACTGGACCTACAAAGCTAATGTAGCTATCAACAAGTTTAACATCTGCAACAGCTTTACATCTACCTGTCTAATATTTTCTAGTACAGCCGTAAATTAATGCTAATGTGACTTCCGGTCCATTATAACTCTGTTAAATTAGGAAGATGACATGCAGGTATGTGCCATTTAATGACCATTCAAACAAAATTCATTCACTTTAACAACTGAGGTATTAAATAATTCAATAATTTTTAATTCCAGACGTTGTGGCCTTAAACAGCTGGATACCTCAACACCCAGTCAAAACTTTGGATCCATGAGCAGAGGCAGGAATTGGGAGTTAAAGAATGGACAGATTTTTTCATTCATTTCCTTGCTTGCTTGTTACCTCACATTTATACTAGAGACTGTTCTAATTCAGTTGACGTGTTTAGAGACTTTTTATGCAAATTCATTGTGTTTGTGTTGATGACTTACTTATGTCGCTGATTATTTGTAAAAAGCTGTAAATGGCCTTCGTAAGTGTATGTGCCTGTCCTATTGTAAATAGTTCTTTGTTTTTTTTTCCATCATTCAAATTCCATTTTCTATAATTATTGTGAATTGCCATCAATTAGAGATGTGGTGTCATTAGAGATGCTGTGCAGATGGTAGAGTTCCTTTAGTGTTTTAGGGGTATGTCTGGCGTATTTACAAATCACATGTGATTTATATTTACATTACAGCAGCATAAAAAGACTATGAGACTATGCTAATGTCCGATCAAAAAACGTCAGTCAATGCAGTCCTTAAATGGCACATACCTGTACTTAGATCAAACTATGCCTGCTTCATCAGCTTCTTGGTAATAGATATGACAAACAGCAGCTGTGACTGTGAGAGAAAAGGCATCCTTTAGAGAGAAATGTGAACTGAAACACACCTAAATTCTCTAAAAATAGTTACATTATATCAGATAAATTACACTGGGGAGTCACAGCGTTTCCTTTACCCCAAATGTCTAATGTTCTTTCTTCACGAGTGTAGGACATAAAAAATAATGTAAAAAATGTACAGGGTTTTTTGTTTAAATAAAGAGGGGCTGGTTTCAGTGGGTGATCAGCACCCCTAAAACTGATCGTAGAATCACCCCTGCTTCCCACACTGAGAGCAAGGCCAGCTATGTCATGAACATTTGGCCATGGATACCTATGGCATCATTAAGGATCAGATTATTATTATCGCCTGATGAAACAAATTCCTTTCTATATACAGTAGCAGCCATAACAAGCATACCAAGCTTCAGAAGGTAGAGTTTTTTAAGAATATATCTTGATTTGAACAACCACAAAACAAAACATAACTTAAACATAAGTTGTTAGCTACACTAGCCTTAATGCCACAGTGCAAAGATACAGAACCTTTGAATCATGTATTAAATAATCTACATTTAGACTGAATGAAATTGAAAAGGTTGATATCATTGGACTATTGATTTTTGAGAACAGAAAGGAGTCAGATTGTGCTGGCTCACCAAAACATGACCAGTCTTGTTTTTGAGTTTTGAGTCATATTTATGATGCAGTGCCTTTGAAAATGGCAGAATATAGACTTGTGATATAAGGTCTGCAATGCATTTGACCAACATTCTGACCTCTGGGTCCCTTTGGAGCATTGACAAGTCCTATAGAGCTGCCTGTGTTGTGTGAGGAGAGCTGAGCCTCTGCTTTCTAGAATGTAGTGTTTGAGGACACACCGGAGCCTGACTGTGCCTTGGAGAGATTGATGGTGATACGTGCATGTGTATTTGGACATGCACAGAAAGCAAAGGAATGTATTTGGTGTCAGCTTGTCTGAGTTCTTTGTTTTGTTCCAATTAAATGGTGTGAATGTAGGAGCTATTTCCACTCTTGTTTTCTAGTGAACTTGTTTGGATGGTTTTATTACTAAGGGATGACTTTTCCTTCCTTACTGTACTTTGTAATCCAGTTTCAATTGCAGTACTGTCGACTTTTTGTCCTTGCTCTTTTTAATCTGATTTCCAAAACATAGACAAATAGCTTAAATTGACAGTTTGGATATGTGTTCAGAAGGTTTTCTATGTCCACATTTCGGGAACACAGAAGCCTTTTCACATATAATGCTAAATCAGTGAGATCATTCATTGTACACAGAAACACAAGCCTTACAGAAAAGTACTGCCATGCATTACGGTAATATAGAAGTGCTAAGCTTTCAGTTTCGGTCAAATCCAGGGACTAATTATCACTGAAGCGTCTATAACAATATGCATGGATTTGGCCCAGTTGAGGCCATTATTGTAATAATTTGTTGTCTTAATGATCTATATTGCCATCCATTTCAGCATTACTGCATTCTTGCAAACTAAGTAAACAAAACAATACACTAATATACTGTAGGCTTGGTACTCTGTAATGAATTATGTCGCTGCTTTTGTTTATCAATGACCATGTTAACCTCAAGAACTCTTAAGACTGTCGCACTGGATTTTTACACTTTTTAACATAAACTCTGACTGTATTTTTAATACTGCATGTGCATGCTTAAAAAGACTGGTATTTGAACTGAATTTATAAATATGTATAACGTGTTTCGTCTTGCACAGGGCAGGCAGATTGCTGTACATTATATGGTAATTCAAATGAATTGTTGATTCTCGACCAATGTGGCAGCAGCGGATGTCATTATCTTGATTTCAGCACTAATTATCTTGTGGTTTCTAGGTCAGGACTGTCTATTGTGTCATCTAAGCATATAAGGGCCTCACACACTCCTTTGCTGCCATGGAAAATGGATACAGAGTCCTTGGGGAAGGCTCTGATTGGCTGCAGTACTAATATGTGTCCAATCTAAAATCTAGTGTTCTGTGGGTCTGGGCAAAAAGCCAGAAAGGGTTATTTTTTCATGTCTGCTCTAAATTCAGCAGTAGAGACACAAATTGTGTGATTTTATGGCACAGGGGGCAGGGAAAAGCAATAAATATATAGGAGGTTGCTGTCATGAAAGTCTAAAGATACTGATGGTAAAAGATAACGTGTCCTGAGTGATTACAGTGAGCAGGATGTACACTCGCTGAACACTTTATTACAAACACCTGTACACCTGTACACCTGCTCATTCATACATATCCAAGTCAAAGGCATCAGGTATTGTTTAGAATCAACTACAAAACTTGGGGCAATGGGATTTCAGTGATATTGTCATTGGTCTGATTGTTAATGCCAGACAGGATTTCTATAACTACTGATCGCCTAAGATTTTCAAACACAACTCTCTAAGAGTTCACCCAGAATGGTGAAATAATAAATAAAAATATCCACAGAAAGGCAAAGGTACCTCCAATGTAACCATTCTGAACAATAAATGTGGTGCGCTACAACAGCAGAGTACGTCGAGGGGTGGAAAACATCCACTACTGTCAACCAAGAACAGAAAGCTGAGGCTTTTGTGGGCACATGCCCAGCAAGACTTGACAGCGGAAGAATGGAAAAATGTAGCCTGGCCTGATCTTGATTTCTGTTGAGGCTTTCTACAGATGGCTTTGCACAGATCAGAGTTTGGTGCATTCAGGAATCCAAGGACCCATGGTGATGTAAAGGCGGTGGTACAGTGGAGTGGAAAATGTTTTTAGGCACACTTTGGGCCTGATAATACCAATATATCAATCACATCCTACTTAAGTATCATTGCTAACCATTTGGACCTTTTCATGGTGACAGTTTACCCAACAACCATGGCTACTTATAATAATTCACCATTTTAGAATTGTGTCTCAATTTGTCTCAGCTGTTTCATTTACATTGTGGGGGAAGGGGAGCATAAAAGTACCTAAAAAATGCAGGAATTGCAGGATGTGTTCATGTTAACGTGAAGCAGAATCTCAAAAGAAATGGTTCAAACATCTTTTGAAAATATGTTTTGACAGTACATGGAGGCCCTGTCCAGTATTAAAATAGTGTTTCTAATAAAGTGCTCAGTGAGTGTACATTACTACTCCTCACTACTATCCCCAATAAATGATAGCATTAATGGTCCATGATTACCAACAACTGCCTGCTCTTGCTCTGTAGTCTTTCCAAAGTGTGAGCTATGTTTCTTTCTGTGGTTGCTATTTTTGACGTTTCTTATATAACGGAGATGTTGGATGAAATTAAGAAGTCAGTATGGCTGCATTCACACAGCAAACCAAGATGGTTATGATTTTCTGTTCAAATTCAGATCACAATGGGATACAACAGAATAGGCTTGTTCTGACCCTTCAGTACATTTTTACAGACCTTTTAATTTGTTTAATAAGTTCATTTTTTACTCAAAAAAAAAAAACTGTGCTGCACCATCAGTCGATACAGCCGGTTGTAATTTACGAATGTATCAATGAAACATAATTCAAGCTAATGAAACTGTCCCATTTTTATTTTCAAAATTCTTGTACTGAACATCTTATCTAATCATTTTGTTACCCATTTTAACATTTTAACATGGAATGGACAGAAATGTAATTCATTCAAATTAGCATTAATGGGTTTACTCTATTCTGACTAAAATGTATGTCATCATGCTCTATTTTGATTGTTATTTTTTGGTCAGTTTATTAACAAATGTGTAGGCTGTTTATAAAACAGCTACTGTTAAACCATCTGTTTCACATATGAGTAGAAATCTGGCTAACCAAATTTTAATTTGCAGTGTGATTGCAGCCTATGAAGCCCAGTGTGTTCAGGGCAGGGGAATACTCTGTATGCAACAAAAGAAGATGAACAACAGCCGTCTTGTTATCAGTAGGTGCCGGGTAGAGTTGCTGCAATAGAATTCTGAAGCCATAGAAGCTGAATACAGTAACTCATGCTGCCTGCTGTATTTTTTTTAATTAAATATCAACGTCCCAAGCAGTTTGATAATTACATAGTGGCAACAAACTAATCCAACAGATTATATATTGGACATACAATGCTCACAAAAATTAGGGGATATTTAAAAACAAATACAAAGAGGATCCCACAAAAACTGCTGGACAATCTGATCCTGTCCATGCCCCATCACTGTCAGAGTGTTTTGGCAGTCTTGGGTGACCATACACCCTACTGAACAGTCAAAGTGTGGCACTCTTGTCCAGTTTGACATGCTTCAGTTCACCCCCCCTGAATATGTCACTTGCTTCTCAACCACAATAATTGAGTTTGCATCTATTTGCATAATCAAACAATTTTCTTTGACTTTTTATTTGCTTTTGCTGACGATCTTGTGTAATAAAATAAAATCTAATTCTTCCTTTTTTAATCGCTTCATATTCATTTTGAAATATCCCCTAATTTTTGTGAGCAGTGTATTTTATCACATTTCACATGGACGTACTGGAAATGCGAGCGCTATATAGAATATGCATGGTTAATTTATTAACATCTTTCCTATCTAGAGAAAGCTGAAAAATTATTTGGGTTTATGCTGTGGCTTCTCAAATACTGTCAACTCAAAAATAGTATTCACATGTTCATTTATACAATCAGAGGAGGCCCACTTATGCCCACATGGGTGCCAAAACCTTTACAACTACTAACTAACTTCACATTCATGTGTACTCATGCGGAATATTTATATCACTAATAAATCAGTAATACATCACTAATTAAGAATGATTAATATTAAGAATATTCTCCATACCATTGGTTTTCAAAGGCAAAGTATTTCATTCAGACATAAGTCCTGGTATTACAATGGAGAAACAGAGTGGAGGAAACTGCAAATAGTTTTAAAAATAATTGGTGTTCTGTGGGGAGGACATTATTCAGTGCATGGGAAATCTGTGAGCTTTGCAATAACTGACAATTACTCCACTGACAGCTTACAAATATCACTGAACTCTGCATGGGCAGCCAACATTACCCAGGGGTATACTTTGTCCACTTCTAGAGAGATGGTGTAGGGCCTTGTGTTAAATCAGCAAATCAGATCTAGATATTGGATGCATTTGTTACATGGCTTGTACTGAGCTTTTTGAAAGCATGAGCACCATGTAAAAGCCTCTGTTTATCTTAGACATTCATATACAACATCAGTGCTAAAGAATCAGAAAATTGTCTATTTAGCTAAATGTACACAAAATGCTCACAAAAATGAGGGGATATTTAATTAAGGGATATTGCATTTTGAAATATCCCCTTAATTTTTGTGAGGTTTACTTTGGTCATGTTCTCCAGCTATAAGGCAAATGTGCATTTAAAATTTTAAACATTGTAGTTCTACAAAAAAGACTGTAGTCCATCTGATTTTCTAAATACTTTGTTATACCCCTTTACTCAGTACTTACTCAGTACAGTGACACTGGTATGGTGGTGGTGTGTTGTGTTGTGTGGATAAAAGAGGATTAGACACTGCAGTGCTGCTGGAGTGTAAATGGCTCCGTGTCACTGCTGGACTGAGAATAGTCCAGCAACCAAAACCATCCAGCCACCAGCAT
>JAUZSU010010373.1:0-11169 GCA_034780255.1 Parotocinclus maculicauda
TTAATGTAAATGGTAACATTGTGAACAAGGTTGGTAATGTTTGGATACAGAAATGTGCATGATTTTCTGTAAAGTACTTGAACCATAGACTTAATGTCAGTTGTGAAGTAAAATTATGAATTGCTTGTTTTAATTAAATCAATTAAACGATTAGATCAGATAGTAGATCAACTCAGTGAGTTGAACAGGTTCCTATTAATTGGCCTTGGTAACATTTTTCATGGCCTCTGCTTGAATACTGTCATGACCACTAGATTAGGATGACAGTGAATACATAACAGATAATTCCTCTAAACATTTAGATGTACACACTCACAATCTAATTAACTTGTGCCCGTGTCTTATTCTGTAGTAGTAGTTGTCTAAATATTATAATTTACTAAAGTTTAAGGTCAAATAATATACAAATTAACCTAATTGCACAGCGTGTTACAGTAGTAAGCAGTACAGAATGCAGTTGAAATTTTTTTTTGAGTTTTATATACAAATTAGGCATGATATTTTTTCAGAAAATGAAAGCATTTTTAAATTGCATGTTTGTATGTTTTATACCTGTTTAGTCCTGGATTTAGTTGCTTTTTTAGGTGTTTGTACTTTTTCTTGAGAGCATACAGTCATACAGTGGTGAATGGCAGAGTCTATAGTCTTACTGCTTTATCCTAATTGCTCACTAGGACTGATGACCTGTTGGATTCTGACATGTGGCCTTAACAGAGCTGCTGCCTTTTTATATCAGTATCAGCTTTCTCAATTAAAATGTACACTAGGCTTTTAGATCTTATCTCCTCTGAGTGTATCACACTTATGCACACCTCTAAGTTTCCTTTCCCCAAATGAATAACACGTGTTCTGCAGCGGCTGACAAGGGTCATCAGCGTTTACCCAGCTGAGTAGTCAGCCACGAACTGAAATGCTGCCTTATACCACTATTTAATATGGCCTCTGATGCTAAGGCGGACGCTAAGTCTTGATTCTATGCCCATACACAATGTCTAATTTGTTCCACCTGCCATTATATTGTCTGCTTTTCACTTTGACCTTTTGTTTGGCCACGTAGCACATAGAGAATGATTTGCTGTAATTAAATTGGTTCAAAAGGACGCAAGAACAATGAAACTCCCATGTCGCCAAGGACTTTCCTCTTAAGGGAGTCATTGTGAGTGAAATATTTGTGGTTTTCTTTTTTTTAACTGTTATGGGCCTAGGATACATGTTAAATTGATTGTATTTTGGGTTTGGCATGTCCCACAAATCCACAGGTGAAGTTGGATGGCTTCCCCTGATTTGCAAGATGTCTGACCTTTCTTTTTTACTGACCTCTAACTAACCTTTCATAACAATAAGGCAGTTCTGCTGAACTGAAAAAAAACCCCACTATCATCAATTCTTTATTTGCAAGCACAACGACTAAAATATAAGGACACGTCTGAGTTTTCCAACACAGGCTCATGGTTGCCAGGTTGTTAGACTGTTGAGAAGGGACATTTAAGGGGATCAAATATAGATTTGAAACAAACACTGTTTTATGTTCACTTAACTATTTAGCTCTAAACTACAGTTCAAGCACAACTTTAGTTAGAATGTCTGTCAGTCGGGCTAGAAGAATAGATTTGCTATGTTGCTATATAATACAAATTTGGATTTGCAAAGGGACACCTTGGTAATAAACAGGTAAGGCAATAGCAAGAGAAAATATATTGTAAATAAAATAACTCTTCTGATAATAAATCAGATATGGATTGTGTATGGATGATGACAAACAGAGATTACACCTGGCTTATTTTATGCTCTTAGTCATTTTATGCAAACATTTGTGCTGATTAAATTGCATTTTTGTGTGCTACAGTTTATGTTGATACAGATACAGATTGGATTGGATTGTTGGATTTACATTTTCATGTGCATGTTGGAGAAACAAATAGGTTTAAACATTTATGGCTAAAAAGTGCTGTAAACCACCTCATTAAATATTTCAGCAATTAATTTCTGAATTTTGAAAAATAAATAATCTAAACATGGTATATAGCACACTCATGTTTACAAATAGCTTTTGAATGTACTTCTTATTTGGGTTTTATTCATATTTATGAAATATGATCTATGCATGTGTGGCATTTAAACCATTATAGTGTATTTTGAGGGTATTGTCTTTTGGAACAGGGATCAGTCATTTTGTTACAGTGTTGTATAATGCTGCAAATCGAATGTTGCAATAGCAGTAAAGCTGCAATATAAAATGAGTGTGCAAGCCATCAGTTCAGTAAAATGTACATATTTATATAATTATGTAATGAGGATCAAATGTTCCCGCATGGATAGAAATATCTGACATTTACAGGTCCAGAAGATTTACATTAGAATACTGAGGTTAAAGTTATGGTTCAGTCTAGAATGATATAGCTAAGGTAATTTAATGTTAAAGGACTATCCTAAATGTGTTTGTTTTTTGTTTGCTTGTGTTTGGCCTGAACCAGTAAATATATCTTAAATTAAAACTTAAATTTCCATTTCCTTACATTCAGTTGCCTCTCCGTTCTGCAAAAATGTAACAGAATATAATTCTATTGTTTGTGTACTGTCATGGTTCCAGTTTTACTGCACTCTTGTACCTCTAGAGGGTGCAGGTGTGCTCTATTGTTTTCTGTAATGCAGTGTGTGTCATTAAAGGATGCACATTTTTGCTAAAAAAATTACTTTAAAAGAAGTATATATATATATATATATATATATATATAAATTAACTGACAGCTTTGTCTTTATTTTCTTCTGCACCACCACTTCCACTGCATCCAGTTCAACCCAGGATGACCCAGCGCTCTTAATGATCACACTGAGTCTGCTTATCCCAACAGATCTTTGTCTCCTGAGAGAAGCATCCCTCTTCCCTAGGCTGTCCACATTTGCATCATATCCTTACTTATCACTCCCTTGGACATCCAGGTGTTTTCATCCTGGATGGTGACTTCATTTTGTGAAAGTCCTTAAACTCTTTTATACTGACAATGTTAGATGGTTGCGCCGACACAGCTCCACGAAGTTGGCAATAAGATTCATTTTTCCCGCAAAAGAGAAGTGCAGTCTGTGAACTTAGGTGTCTGTGAACACCTAGGTAACACATTTATAGTAAGGGAGCAAGGGCAGTTTCATGTGGAGCACCTGTGCTGCTTGTAATGGTGCTTTCTATCCGTGCTGTACTCAGCTTATCCCCCAGTAGGGTGGTATTAAGTATTAAAACATAGAATGATACTCCCTGTGGTACCCAGGAGTGGGCTGTGATCATGGCATCCTCCTTCCCAGTGTGTGTGTGTGTGCATGTGTATATTTCAAATATTTATTTCAAAATGAAATATCCCATAATTTTGTATGTGTTATATATGGTACCATATATAATGTATTGTCATAAACTGGACTTAAACATTTTAAATTTTGTCACTCCGTACCACTCTTTTTCACTGATATTTAGTCCAGTCTTAGTCATTGTACCCTTTTACACTAATGACATATGTATTCCAGTGGTGACCTAAGACTTTACTACTGAGTGTATTTTTGTGTTTATTTGATGTTTTTAAATATTCATGAAACAGAATATTGTTTTAATCAAATGATTTATGTTCAGTAACATAACAGTTGCTCCTGTGATAAACTTATAGTATAGTCAGGCTTCAGTGTTCTCTCACATGTCAGCTCTGCTCGTAATAGCTTTTGTGAACAGTTATGGGAAAAACTTTTGAGAATGGCACATATTTTGGTTTTCACAAAGTTTGCTGCCTCAGTTTTTAACAAACTTTTGTCAGATGTTTATATGCTATAATGAAGTACAATTCTAAGTGTTCTGTATATGTGTATATTACTTTTAATTAACATATAGACTCAGTTTAAGTAAATACTTCATATTTACATATTATTATTATCATAATTTTTTATCTTTAAGACTTCTGCATTTCATCTGAGCATGCTGGATAACTGCTGGGCAAAATCTTGAATGTTGGCAACCCATTCTTGCCTAATTAGTGCTAGGATTTAATCACAGTTTCAGATTTTTTGTCCACTCTCATTTTGAGGATTGATCTTGGTAGTTTCCTGTCCATGGAGAGAAAATTTTGTTTTGTTTTGTTTTGTTTACCTAATCACTTGGCTATCACTTTTGCCTTGTGACATGGTGCTCTGTTATGCTGCAAAAGGCATTGTTTACTTGTCAATTGCTCCAAATTGCTCCTTGATCGTTGGTAGAAGTTTCTCATGTAGGATGTTCTGATACCATTCCTTATTTATGACAGTGTTCTTACGCAACATTTTGAGCGAACCCACTCCTCTGGATGAGAAGCAAGTCCACATATGAATGGTGTCAGCATGCTTCACTGTTTTTATCAAACATTAAGTTCTTGATGATTTGATAAATGGTTGATCGGGGTTGGTTGATATCTTCTATATGATATTTAATGCAATGCAATAATGACTGCACGTGGCAGCCAGCCTGCTCTTCTAGACAGCATGACATAGTGATATCAGCTGTCTTGTCTCTAGAGCTAACAAAATAATCACCGAAATGATGTTAGCAGGCCATTTTGCAGGGTTGAAATGCAGTGGCTTGAATCCAGTAGTTTTTGTGATAATGTCATATAAATGGCAAGGAACCACTTTGCAATTCAGTGCAATTAATTTGATCATTCTTTGCAATCTAGAGTTCATACAAATTCCAGCCATAAAAACTTGCAAACTCAGTAAAAAACAAAATTTGTGCCATCTCAAAACTTTTGGCCACAGCTGTATATCTAACTGAGCGAATTTACTAAATACAAATAAATTATTTCACACTGTATGGGGTGTGCACTTTCACAATATTTGTTATAATCTGCACTACCTTGCTTCACTATAAAGTCCTCTCCTTTTTTCCTCAGTGAGATATGACCACTGGCCTTCTATGCCGCCAGTGCCTCCAGCTCTTGTGGGCATGTGCCAGTGAGCCTGGTCTGCCTCAGCTCCACTGTCTGGCATTTTATACATGGGGACTGGATGCCTCGTAATTTACATCCATTAAGCCAGGGATGGATGGAAAAACATGGTCCGGGAGAGGCTCGATGCCAGGCCTACAGCGGCAAAGGCAGGCCTGCCAATGCTGATAAACAAGAGGCTCCTCTCTCTGTCCAGATTTCTGCTTTTTCTTTTCCCCTTCTGCCCATAGCCACATCCACAGACAAAGAGAATGATGGCCGGATGCCAGGATTGTTATATTCTAATTTACAAAGTTCCCATTTTGAGTATCTAGCTTACAAATAACATGTTGTATGTTTCATTTAAAATGCCTGAGTGTGTGGGTGTTATTATAATTACTAAAAACTAAGGTTGCCAAATTGCATTTTAGTGAATTAAAAATATATATTTAGAAAACTAAAATAGCATTTAACTACAAGATAAAGTACAACTATATGGAAACTATGAACTTCTTATAAACCTAACACTAACAAAATAACAATTTAATCAAAAATGTAGCTCATTACAAAACTGTTGGATAATTTACCAGTGTGTATTCATGCAATTTTGGTTCAGGCATTCTGTAACTGATTACTGCTGGCTCACACAACACTCCCTGATGACACAGGAACACAGAAGGTTAACGACCTGATGCTCACATCGTTAAGATTCTGTCTTCTTTATGACATCACCAGCCTACAGGTGGCTTTTGATGCCTTTACTCCCAGACCATTCTTCTGGTGAATGCTTGGAGAAGGATCTGGCGCAATCCTCTTTCACTCATTTCACACCTCATTGCTTGCGATTCTTCCTAGTCAACTTATTAACCTCAACCTGTGGCAGGGGCATGTGTTCACATGTGTGCATGCAGGCATGCATGAAGTCGCAATCGTGACATGCTTACGGTAGAAAAGGTTTGAGCTACCCTAATACAGCACTATGTTGAAGGGAGAGGAAAGACTAATACTGTCCTTTGCCATTTGGGTTAAGTGCTAATGGGAAGTTGTCTTGTCAGAGTGAATGATTGTGCTGATGTAGTAAGATGATGGTTTGTGCTGTTCCTAGGTTTCAGTAAACCTTTGTAAATAATTGAATAGTGTAAGCGTAACTGATAGCGGCCATCAATGTAACTTTGAAATGCCTTCCACAGTGATCACCATATAAAAGGAATTAAACAGATTGTTAAATCAGGATATGTATTGTTTAATTTAATTAAAACTCAAATATATACACAACAACAAGTAATTGTATGAATACAGTTTGAGCACATAATCATAAACTGCATTATAGATTTTAGCAACACAAATGTAGCTTGGTTTTGTATAGGAAATATACAGATAATCCACATCTATATATACAGTGGGAACGGACAGTATTCAGACCCCTGTATATTTATCACTCTTTGTTTCATTGCAACAATTTGCTAAAATCAAAAAAGTTCATTTTATTTCTCATTAATGTACTCTCAGCATCCCATCTTTACAAAAAAACAGACATGTAGAAATGTTTGAAAATGTATTAAACAAGAAAAATTTAAATATCACATGGTCATAAGTATTTAGACCCTTTGATCAGTATTTAGTAGAAGCGCCCTTTTGAGCTAGTACAGCCATGAGTCTTCTTGGGAAAGATGCAACAAGTTTTTCACACCTTAATTTGGGGATTCTCTGCCATTATTCCTTGCAGATTCTCTCCAGTCTTGTCAGGTTGGATGGTAAACGTTGGTAGACAGCCATTTTCAGGTCTCTTCAGAGACGCTCAATTGAGTTTAGGTCAGGGTTCTGGCTGGGCCAGTCAAAAATGATCACAGAGTTGTTCCATAGCCATTCCTTTGTTATTTTAGCTGTGTGTTTAGGCTCATTGTCTTGTTGGAACCTTCCGCCCAGTGTAAGGTCCTGAGCACTCTGGATAAGGTTTTCTTCCAGGATATGTATGTACTTGGCCGCATTCATCTTTCCTTCAATCATCCTGTCTCTGCAGCTGAAAAACACCCCCATAGCATGATGCTGCCACCATCATGTTTCACTATTGGGATTGTATAGGGCAGGTGATGAGCAGTGCCTGGTTTTCCTTACACATACAGCTTAGAATTAATGCCAAAAAGTTCAATCTTCGTCTCATCAGACCAGAGAATCTTATTTCTCATAGTCTGGGAGTCTTTCATGTGTCTTTTGACAAACTCTATGCTGCTTTTGGCTACGTCGGGCTGCTCTTCTCCCATGATTCAGTTTGGCTGGTCGTACCAAACTTCTTCCATTTAAGGATTATGGCCACTGTGCTTTTAGGAACCTTGAGTGCTTCTATTTATATAAGAATTTACCTTCTTGACTTTTATTCCTTTGTATATTTGTTATGTTTGTATCCTGTGTGGGGCATTGCTTTCCACCATGTTCCACATCTGCACACCCAACAGGTCCTACATTTACATTTACAACATTTAGCAGACACCCTTATCCAGAGCAACTTACAACTTATACGGGTTACAATTTAAGCAACCGTGGGCTAATGCCATGCTTAAGGACCCATCTGTGGCAGCGTTGGCAGAGGTATGATTTGGACCATGAGGTCCAGAGTCCAGTACCCTAACCTCTAGGCTACTGCAGTCCCATGCTCATGTTGCAGCCTTGCATATTTCTCACCCTAAGTTAAGTTCCAGTTAAGTACAGAAATAAAAAAGCAAGTATCTGCTGTGTTACATAGTGTTTCTTGTAATGCTTCACACTGGGACTAATAGCTATTTAAGTTACTTGCCAGTAAGTAAAAAGTGGAGGGTGTAGGTAGAGTTGATAAGGTAAAAAGTTTTGAGGGGGTAAAGCATCCAGTCAATAACTCCTACTCACAGCATCCTTGTGATTTTGAGAAAGGATACTACAGATATGTGGCTTCCCAGCCATGGTGTGAGACAGTGGCATTGGCTGGTCTTTCAAACAGGGAGAAAGTGCATTGTCAGCTTAAATCATAAAATTTGTCAAATTATTAATACATTAGTACTCTCTTATGTTCCTTCACACGAAAATGATCTGTGACCTTATAGTACCAAGTAGGCATCTTTTGCAGAGACTTGATCAGTGTCCTGTCAATGGGCAGCAGAGGTAGGCTTGTGCAGGTGTAAGACTTAAGCCTCTTTGACCTGGAGAAAATCCTTTCTACACTCGCAACTGAAACAAGGAAATACTACGAGTGTGCAAAATGCATTGCAAAGCAAATCCATTGACCATAGACCATATAAGAAAATGATTTATTGAAATCTATGGAATGGACGCTACAGGAATGTATAAGAAGTTAACAAAATAGAGTCAGTCGATTTGCGATAAGTAGCTGATTCAAAACAAACTCGCCTTGGAGATGAATGTATTCTAATGCATTTGTAGTCAATGAGATGTCAACAAAACTGTACATATTTAACCATTTAAGTTTTGCCATTTTTAAGGAAGCTGAGCTTCCCTTGTATTAGAAATCGCGGCTGGTATGAGAGTTGTAAGAGAGACATGTAAAGAGTCTTTCACATAAAAAAGGTAGTGCCTACATGGAACTAGTGCAAGAACATTGAGTTGACTTGCGCGGTGTGCGCGTCTGAGCTTGTTTTCCCCGAATGTCTTTATTCATGTCTAATGTTTCTTTAGCACACTAGCTTCACAATTTAAAAGTGAGGTAAACTAAATATGCTATCTACAATAATGTAAGACAGTGCTGGCTTAAATATAATTAAGACAAAAATATACTTATGGTAAATATATATTCATATTCAAGGTGCATTGTTTGGAATGTTTATAACCATTTTTTTGCCATAGTGTAGCATATGATATATTCTATTTAACATAACCCACTACTCGTATGATGCTTTAGGTTGGGTGGTGTGACCAGTGTTTTACCTCCCAAAGTTAAAATGAAACCTATGCCAGATAGAAGGCTTCAATTCTACTAAACAGTCAAAACGAAATGTAAAAGAATTAAATATTTTAGATTCTACATGACAGCTGAATCAATCACTGGCTCTTTGTCGAGTGTAAGATATCCCACAGTTTGAACTAATAGCTGTTGAATTGTTCTGGTGACAACTAGGCTCAAAATGATTAGCAATCTGCTCAGGGTGCATCATTTGTCAATTCCTACCTAAATCCCACATCAGCACAAGGGCTTTAAGAGGAAAGCCAAATCTGTCTTCCTGAACATGATATGTAAGAGCATGGCTCTGAAAGGCCACTGGGTAAATGTAAAGCAATCCCAAGAGTTGTGGGAAGTCCAGAACTTGGCAGAGAATTTTTGTCAGCATTGTCAATAGATCAGTGTGGATTGAGAAAACGAGTGAGCAACCTCCCACCTGGGCGCCTAGTCAGAAGCCTGATAGGCAGATCAAATACGACACTCAGCACAGAGAATAAGAGAAGGAGAGTGTAAAAAAACAGCTGAACTGAGTGAAACTGACAGAGTGGATGAAAGGATGAAAAAGGGCCTCGAATGTTAATTACAAACAGCTCGTAGAGAAGGGGAGAGACAGAAGAGAAGGAATTAAGTCAATTGTGGAAGATGGCCCCATATAAAACAGGACAAAAAAAGGCAAGTGGAAAAATAACTTTAATTAGCATTAGCTATCATTAGCATGCAGAGAGCGGAAGATAAGGGGAACACGAGGACAATTTTAGGTGATGGACGATTTGGGCATTCAGCTAAGAAGCTAACAAACTGCACATAACACCATCACTGTGTATATCAGTTGATTTTTCTCTTCGCCTTTACACTATCTCCGTATCATTAACATTTCTCTTTCATAATGAAAGAACCTTAATTTGCATTATAGGCCAAAACATCTAACATTCTATGAATACTGTATCTACAATCTATCATTAAGACTATACAGTATTAAAGCATTTTATCCAGTGATTACAGACTTTAAAATATTTGTGTAATTAAAATGTAATAAAGTTTTATTTCAATACATGTAGTAACACCTTATGACCCACTTAAATCACTCTGAACTGACTTTAAATGCTAGATTATGTACTTTTTCGCTTGTTTGTTTGTATTTTCATGTAATAAATTGTTTATTAAAATGACTAAATGAGAATGCAATTGAGAATGCAATTCAGAAATTAATTTGATTCAGTTTAAACACAATTAAATCAGGTATAAACCACACATATAGAATATTTTATTCCAGAAGGTTGTAAATAGATATATTGCCTAAACAAATAAGATTAAGATACTTAATATAGATGTATAATATAGATAAATATAGAAGATAATTAAACTTAAATATATTAACAGTTGACAAAAACATAATCAACCCAGATAGAAATTGTGGATTGCTGCAAAACCTAGCATTCAGCCACCATCACCTGCGGTGGTGTTATAAATAGGAAGAGCCTGTTCTGATTGGGATCCGATAACGCTTGGGTCAGAGTATGGAGGTCTTGTAGTGAGCGCTTCAATGCTGCCTTTGTTGTGAAACGGTGCATTGCCCAACTGCTAGTGTGAAGATGTGGTGTGAAGATGTAGTGATACAAGGGACACTAACAACTCAGGAATACATGCAAGACAAACTGTAAAAACTGTTGACTCACAGGGCAGGGCTGCAAATTAGCATTTTTCACCCAAATACAGCAGACTGTAACAGTTCCTTTGCCTGCCCGGTAATCAGATTTATTGCCAATTAAGCACTTATGGGGCCACCTGGGATACCAGCTTTGGTAAGAAAGTATTATTGGGTTCCGAGCCTGAAACACTGCATTGGTGGACTAACAATGGTGAGGTCTATGTATAGTTTAGTGAAACCAGTTGGAAATGTGGTAAACATTAGTTTTACTAATTGTGTCACCACTATGCCATTACTGTGCAACCTAAAGACAGCTAATTGTGGGTTTTTTTGGTCTCTTAACTACTGGTGATAAGTGAACTTAAGGTCTCCTGATGACAGGATAAATGCTAGCCAGAGCCCCTGCACCGGCCAACTTAACATGTATGTCCTTTTTCAGAGGCTTACAATTACGCTGATCATTTAAACGTACAGGTTTTTTCTCAGCAGCACAACAGTGGAATTTTAATTCCTGAACAGTAGTCCAGAGCCTTAACCACTGAGCTACTGCTATACACCAAAGCCAAGTGTTGGGTTTTCTCCAAACAAAAAGACCTGTCGTAAATTTAGCCAAAAACATGGATTGTACAGGACAATACAAGACAACATATATATTGTGTCAAGTC
>JAUZSU010010384.1:0-11169 GCA_034780255.1 Parotocinclus maculicauda
TAGGATTTGTTTCTGTACTTTAGGATTTGGTCCGAATAAGCGGCTGGTCCCATTAACCGGTGGTCCTATTAACCGGATTCTCTTATCATTTTATAAAAACATTAGTTTTATTGAATACCTTCCCCCACTATTGTTACTCAGTCTGTAGGGTTTTCTTACTATTAATTATAATTATTATTATTATTTATAATTTTAGCTTTTATTGTCATTGTTGTGTGTTATTTTGATTTGTATTTTATTGTTGTAATGCTGTGGTAAATATTGTTCTCACAACAGTCATACCAATAAAGCTACAACAAATCGTGAATCTCGAGAAACAACAAAATTCAGACCTTGAGAGAGACTTTAACTTTTAACTTTATTTGTATTTTTGTACTAAATGTTCTCAGCGTTTGTGAATTGATTTGTGGAATCGACTCTCTGAATCTAATCCGTTTATTCACAACGGTACGAATCTGAATCAAAGAGCCGGAGTCCTTCCCGCCTTAAATGGACAGACTCCACCCCCTGAGTTGTGATTTGATATTAGTTCGTGTGGCGGGAGAAACAGAAGTTACCTCAGGTTTGACTGATTTAAACTTCAGCTCATTTCTGTATGATTAATTATTATTATTATTATTATTATTATTAAGTGATTAAATCACACATATAAGTTTCTATAGAGTACAGCAGACTTACGCTCACATTAATACTGAGATCAGTAAACTGTAAATGTGATAAGTTTTAGATTGATTTATTTCTTAGACAAAATAAAACCAGAAGGTGATGAAGAAAAACCCACCCATATTCAGTAAAAAGAATCACAACACTATTTAATATTTAATAAACTTCATCAATAACCTCTTACTAACTATAGCCATCACTTTAATTAGAATTTAATTCCAAACTGTGATAAAGATTCTAACAGTGTTTAAACACCATGACCTTAAACTCTCTGAATTGGATCAGAACCAGTCTTATTGTTTAGAACATTTATTCTGCATTAATAACAAAATGCCTTTCAATCCTGAACCTAAAAGCTTTTTTGAGGTCAGGTTCTAGTTCCAGTCCTCGTACCTTTATCCAGACCATATCTAAAGAACCCTAACTCCTCCTCCTGTTCTTTACTGAGAAGGTAATACCAAACCAGAACTGGTACCTGATAAAGGATAGGAGAACCTCCAGGAACTCTGTGTGCAATTAAGAAACAATCTTTATTAACACAAATGACTTTAATGTTTTACGTTTTCTTTTTATTCATAATATCCTATTCTTACTCGATTTATTTTATTACATTAAATGATCTATTCTAGTTTATTTTAATGGATTATCCTTTAGTTTAATTCTTCTCTAGAACATCTGTTCTATAAGCAATTCAGGTTTCTGTTTGATTCTTGGTCCTAACGAGGTTTCTTCCTTAGAACATTAAGGGATTTTCCTTGCCACTGTTGCCCTGGGAGCTAGAGATGTTTATTATAAATCTAAACAAACTGATGGTCTGAGCATAAAAAATGGGATCAGAAACAGAATCTCAGCAAAAACAAAAAGGTTTATTTTAAAAAAACACCAACAACAGTAAGAAAAACAACAACCAGACTATCAGTGTGTGTGTGTGTGTGTGTTATGGAGATCAGGTCCTTCTTCAGTGTGTGTGTGTGTTTATTTGCCGGTGATCAGGGGGTTCCTCAGGACCACGATAACTGAATCTCCTCTCAGGAACATTTTGGAAATGTAACGATCTTTATTTACAGGTTTGGATTTCTTCTTTCCTTTTCCACTCTTCGGTACCTCAGTCCACATCTCCTTCACATTCTCCAACACCATGTTACAGTGCCTACACACACACACACACACACACACACACACACACACACATACAGAGACACACACACGTGCATGAATGAGAATATCTACCCCTACTGGGCACTAATGGCACTGCAGAGGAGCATTAAACAGCATAGTTGTTACAATTCTACCAGCTGTGGAAAAACTAAATAAGGTAATCCCTCTGTAATTGTAATAAAGCTGGAGTTGACATTCACACAGGCAGCTTTATTCTTTCTCTCACTTACCTTTCCACAAACCTTATTATCCAAACTCTTATTATGTCACACAGCCAACATCACAACTAGAACTGTGAGACAGGGTATGTTAAAAAAACACCAGAAAAGTGGTGATGAAATGTGTGTGAGTGTGAAACACAGAGAAAGAGAGAGGGAAACAGAGGGGTTAATAGTCACAGGTTGCTTTGGCAAGTCTTCAAACATTTATAGTTCTCACCAGTTCACAGGCAGGTCGAATCTATATTCTTCACTGTAAATCTCTCTCCATCTGTACCTACACTTAACGGTGATAAGTGTGAAAAAAAACTAGGGGTAAAAATATACCAGAATAAAAGAGGAACAGCTCGAGTTCCTTTTAACGTCTTGTGATATCAACATTTAAAACACAAATCCCCCAAAACCTGAACCTGAGACTAGATCAGGCTCTAACAATGGAAATTTGACTACAAGTTGGGCTAAAATGACAAAAATGCCTCAGATTCGTTTACTAGATCTGATGTTTATAGCTTATGACATAATATGGATAATAAATCATTTGGATGTAAATGCTAGTCAAGGTAGAATTTGACATTGCCAAGCTGAAAATGAAGATAACACATTAATTATGAAGTATAGAAAATGAAGGAATTTGTAGACACATTAAAATACATGTACTAAGTTCAACCACGTTCAATTGCATTACATTTCATGGCGTATATCTTGTGTCTCCAGTTTTCCTATTAGCAGTGTCATTAGTGTTAGATAACCGCAGATGTTCAGCTAGTATCAGTTCCATGATTATGTTGGTTTCTCTCATGTGTACTGCATAACCAATGGGTACTGAAGGGACACTTCCATTGTCTAGCTGGACAGCTTTCAGGCTCAGACAAATGTATAACAAAAATGCCATTTTGGGGTTCAACAATCGTTCAGTGTCTGTGCAGAAAAATAGGTTATAAAGGTGTGTAAAGAAGTTTGGGAAGGTTCTGGATGGTTCTAAAAAAATGGAACTGTTTGTACCATCCATTAATTCATGTTCTCGATAAGCTTATTTTAATTCTGGCTGTATTTTCAGATAACCATAAAGGGTTGATCTTTACAACTGGCACATGTGTTTGTGGAATCTTCATCCCCTTGTACTTTTGTTACTTTTCTACTGCCAAACAGACATCATGTGCCTCTAGTCTCACGGCTGAAGGCATACTGGGGTATGCAATACACTTCTTTTTAGTAGAAACACCATATACATTGGTCACCATGGCCATGTTCACATTATCAGGCTGAAGTGACTCAAATCAGATTTTATTTTTGCCTTAATGTGGCTCAGATCGGATTTTTTCTGGGCTGTATGGACGTGTCAAATCTGTGATCTTTTTAAATCATATTTTACTTCTTTTTTATATGTGGTCCTAGAATGGATACATGTCCGATCCGCGGACAAGCGACTAGAAAGAGAACGGTCAGATCAGAAATCATGCGTCTTTTTTCCCGTATGCATGCTCTTATAATCATGAATCCATTCAAGCAAAGCTGGAAGGAACCTACCGAAAGAGAGTTTTATTTGAAACAATTGCCAAAAAATGGCAAACCGCAGCTACAAATCAACGTGGCTACAATGCCAAAAAAAAAGACGTTTTTTTGTTGCTGGTGACGATGGCGACATGTACATGCGTATCAACATATGCATGTGAGACATTTCAGGGACAGATTCATTCACATTACAGACCAATACAGGTCACTCACATTTGTGAACATGAATTTTCAAGATAGCTAAATCCGATCTGAGCAAAAAAAAAAAATCAGACTGAGCAATGTGGATTGTAATGTGAACGCAGCCCATGTGATCCTTCTCTTCTCGCCATATCATTGGGACTGCAAATAGCACTGACTTCTGAAATGAACTCTCAGGCTGACTGTATAACAAATGTAAGGTGCCCAGGGTTTGGTAACCAATTGTACATCTGAGTAAAGCTCATTAGCTTTTCTCCATTGGTGGAGTCAGAGCATGTCTTTGAGACTTAAGCTTATATTTGCCACAGATGTAACAAAACATTTTGCAGGAGTTGAGACACTGACACTTGTGGCACAGACCTTTCTGCTTAAATCTTCCCAAAAACAGTTCTATGCTATTACCTGAAGAACATATTCATCACTGTATGACCAAACAGCATCTGTAAATGTAACCATTATAGCCTGTCTGCCCAGGTCATCTGTAAAGCCCTGAAATTAAGAACATGATGACCAAAACAGTTTTTTGTAAGAAATAAACTAGTAGATTTTAATATGATGGGAAAGAAATACAGGTTACATCTTCAAAATGATATGTGATAGGAAAATGTCACGGTGAGTTTCCAGATTAGCTGCCCAAAATACCTAACATACACCCAAATGTATTTTGGAAGCAAAAGTGTTCTGTTAGCCACATAACTACATCATCATCATCCATAAGGGTAACTAAGGATTTTTAAAGAGCTCTGGTGTATTACAGCACCCATAACATATTGTAAACATTTTAAACTGGACCCATTAATGCATCCCAGTTTCCAGGGAATGTCTGCATGATGCCAAACAAATGTATTAGGATTGAAGTTATGAATCTGTTAATTACATTTTAAAATTCCCTTGCACATACTTCTGTTAATGCTTATTGCTGTCCAGGAGATCATGATTAAACTAATCAGAAAGCAAAAGCGCATGCTGATGTCCTGGGGCTGTAAAAAAATTAAGCAGAATAGCAACCAGATTTACCCTTGGTTCACTTAAACACTTTGTTTAAACAAGAGTTTTACTATGTTCACCAAGCTTTTCCACTTTTAGACAAATAGGTCAAAATTATTTTCTAATAGCTGTAGATTCCGTAGTCAAGACAAGTCGAGACGAGATCAAGGCTTTTAGTGGTCAAGACCGAGGCCGGGAACGGAAAAGGCCGAGATGAGGGCAAAAAACAGATTACATTTTTCTTTTATCATACAAGAATACAAAAATAAATAGGGAAAAATTCAATAAGTTTATAATTCACTTTCAGCTGCGCTCTGCGAAAGCATGAACTTATGAACTCATTAAAAGTACAGTGTATCTGCAAAAAATACACCCGCAGACGACACTTCCTCTCCATGTAAACTAGAATATGCACAGACACTCATTCTCTCGCGCTCTCTCACACACACACACACACACGAAGCAGCTTTTCTATGGAGCTATGTATGACTACGGATGAGCACCGTCTCTGCCTACACTTTACCCTGAAACTAACCTCAGTCTCTTACATGAAAAGGAACTATTTTGAGTTGGGCTTTTTTTTCCAAATAGCACTTTTTGTAAGTAAATCTTGCCTGTTTTCATGACCTAAGCAATTTCACCGCAATGTCAACAAATTTCATGTTTTCCCCATCAAACTACAACAGCAAAACAAATGCACACACAGAGCTAACAGCACTGCAGTATATATGCAATATCGAACCTCATCGAGACGCATGCAAGAAGCATAAAACCGATAAATTACGCATTAAAGCACTCCGAATAACATGCCACTAGTAAACTGTGCGCACACAACAAGCACATTCTAACAATATCTAAAGGAGTGATTGCAACTTTCCACGGAAAGCACGTTCAGCATGTTTAGAAAGCACGTTCAAACCCAAGCAGTCGACGATGGGTCATTTCACTAAATGTGATACGCAAGTCTAACTTTTGGAATCCGCAAAGGCACAAACATGCACACCCACACACCACTGAGTGACAGAATGAAGATCGGGTATAAACCAAAACAAAGGAAGAAACAAAAGGCAAAACCCAAGAAAACTACAAGCAGGGCAGCTACGACACAAGCAGGAAGCAGTAGGCAAAGGATGAAGGTTAAAAAGGACAAAAGGATCAACCTCAGCCACATCCAGCTCATCATCAAAGGCAATCAGCTGCAAGAGAAGAATACAAGCCTGCGGTTAGTGGGGAAAGAGGCAGACCCAAACCCGAATGCGCACACAACCACAGCCATACGTGAAAACACATTAGAAAAGCAATTATAAAGGAGTGTTAAGCAAAACCAGCCTGAAATATAACCTTTAATTAGAGCAGAAGGCTATACCATAAAGCATGCTCAATCAGAACTTGTATTTGCTTAAGAAAAAGTTCAAGCTAAACTTTGTAAAACAATGCACCTTCACATATTAGGGGCTAATAACTTTGGCTGATGCTTGCTCTGTTCTGGCTTTAAAGACATGAAGCAATAAGGACCGCTTTCTTCACAACGCCCCTGAGATTGAACAGACTCTGCCTTTGCTTTGCTCAGTATAATATTTAGATGTCAGACTATGTCGCTTATGGTAATTTGCGCCCTATTCTCGTTAGTCGGCACTATTTTAGCAATCCTCTCTGATTACTGTAAAGACCAGATGAGATTCCGCCAATGTTCAAGCCCTTCTGTGATGAGCAATAGTTTGGAAAAGGACAGAAACAACATCCAGACGTTTAAAACACTTCATTAAAAAATCTGTGACTAATACAATCTCAAAGTAAGCATCTAAGACAGCATGCGTCATTTCCAATGGCACAGTATGTATTAATAATGGCCCATCCTCACTGATCGCTTTATTAACTGCACCGCCCTGTTTCTATACTCGTTGTCCGTTTTTTTCCACTTATCATATAGGAGCAGTTTGCAATTCTAGAGTTAGACTGTAGTTCATCTATTTCTCTACATACTTTGTTAGTCTCCTTTACTCTGATCATTCTCAGGACTGCAGAGACACGAATGTGGTGGTGATGGTGGTGTTAGGGTGTGTTGTACCGGTATGAGTGGATCAGTGGTGCTGCTTTTTAAGGTTTTAAACACCCCAAATGGATATGGTCCGTCAACCAAAAAGGTCGAGCCATCCAGTGAGCACTGCCGAACAAGCCGTACACCTTCCCTGACTTTACATCTACAAGGTGCAGAAATAAGGTAGATGTGTCTGATAGAGTGCACAGTGCGTGAACACGGTGAAAACTCCAGCAGCACTGCTGTGTCTGATCCACTCACGCCAGCTTAACACACCACCACATCAGTGTCACTGCAACTGCACAAATTGCATCTGTATAATAAGTAGAACTGATCAACTAGACAAATAAGCGTACCTAATAAAGCACTGGTAAATATATTTATTTATTGATGAACAATAAAAACACGACAAGATCATTTTTTATGAAAGCTTGGGTGGATTAGATGCAGTTCAAATTCAAGAGTCCTCAGCAATGCCTCTAGCCTGACCGAAAGCCTCACAGGCACAACCGGCCTTGTCTGAAGGAGGGAAGGCCATGATGAGAAAGCATCCCATTGGCTGATCAACGTTACGGCAAAGAGACCAAAAGGACACAGAGGAAGCAGTACAGCCAATGGCTTTGTAAGGAAGCAGACTTTTTGTCATTTATTTCTTTTCTTCCCCAAAGCAGCTCAGTTGCAAAGAGGAAGCTGCTCTAGTGGTCGAGTAGCTCAGATATTACACCATGACTTGATTAGGTAATTGTTTGTTAACTACCCTGCTGGGTGGTATAGCCTTCATGTCTCTAAAATTCACGTACTACAGGGTCGGCAAACGATACGACGCCCATGCCCTTCAGTAACTGAGTAACCTGATCTAGGCTAAGGCTGGAGATTTAAATAAGATTAGTGCAAAAGACAGATTAAATCAGCCAAACTGGGTGGATTATTAGTGATTAGAACATGCTGACAGTGTTGACTCAGTGGTAATAGCTTCAGAAACATGCTGACACTCTGAGCACTATTTTTTTAATGCCAGGGTACAGAAAGCCACAAACCCACATCAAAGAGCATCCGAAAGGCTGTCGAGTAGATAAGTGCAAGGGCGGAGTCCAGTTGTGTGCATGTTCGTATGCACTGTGAGCCTTATCAATAGAATAGACATGAGACGTGATTGGGAAATATGTTACATTTACACCGAGTGCCTTTACATGTACTTATTAATCTGATCAAGCAGTCTTGCACACATCACACCCCGATCTAGAATCAGATTAAGATATCAGATAACGAGAGCTAAATATTAGTTGAGTAATTGTATTTCCGAGAGCATGCATACCTATATGAAGATTTCAGAATCAGTTTTCTCACTCTGTGCATGCAAACCTAACGCCAGAGTGTTACACAGAAACCAGGTATGCTTATTTTTAAACACTTCACTGCCTTTGAGAATAATTTCCAAAAACCTGGCAGATTTTTCAACTCGCAGGATCTGGCAACACTGCGATGGCTTGGCGCCCCTGCCTAGGATTTTCCCTGCCTCGCAGCATACGCCAGCTAGGTACCGGCTCTCCCACAACCCTGTCTAGGATTAAGCGGATAAAAAAGTAAATAAATGAAAGTATCTGGCAACCCCGAACTGAAACGCAGCACCCTCTAAACGGTTATCGAACACACTGGAGACTAGAACGTAGTGTATGCTTGAGAACATTTGAAAAATATTATTTTTATTGAATTATTGATCATTAAAGTTTGAGGTTGTGTTACATAGATGCTCCAACAGTCTTCTGAACATAGCGATTTGTTGCTTGTTAAAGATCTTTACTTCTGGACATTTCCGCCATATACAACACATCAGCTAGAAGAACCAAAGTTTTTGCTGATCCATGTATATGAAAAGAACATAGAACCTTTTTTTGTGTAAAAGTAAAAATGCCATAAATATGGTGTCCATCTTACCTTTTCTCCATAACCTCTGTCTTTGGTCATCATCTCTCTGAGAGTCTGAAGGACTTTAATGCACAGTCGTTCCTCATTCTCCTCCAACAGCTGCTTAGTGTGTTTAATAAGCCTGGAAAAATTAACAAGGGATGCAAAAGGATAAAGATTTTTAAATGCCAGCCAGGACCATACAACTAACTGAAATCAGTAGATCAGTATCTATAACCGTACAAAAAAACTGTATTGGCTTCAGTATATCAGAAGCAACAATTCAATTAAAAATAAGCAGAGACCGAGCACAACAGAAATGGTTTCTGTACAATCAGGTTATATTAACTCAGGATTGAGGGTAGATCATCAGCATCTCTTCAACTGTCATTTCCATTTCAGCAAGGAAACCAACAATTTGGATCACAGGTCTGGCATGTCACCAGCACAAGGCACAAGCAACGTTTTTCCTGAAGCAATGAGACTTCTAACCGGGTCGTAACATCTGCTGAACAACAACAAGGTTTGTGGGTGTTCATTTGATGTATAAGATCATCTTTAACCATCGTTATGGATCCTGGGGCTGTTTTGGCTAATAGCTGTACACAAGTTGTAGTAAGAAATTGACCACAAGATTTAAATCGATAACTTGCAAACTCCATAATTATGACAAATTTATCATATTTGTCAAGCTGAATGAAAGGACACTGAAGAACTGCTGCTCCGTCCTGCCTAATCTTAAACCTACACAAACTAAAAGAGATTTCTGTTTTGCCAGATTGATTTGGGCCACAACAAATTCTAGTCCTAATCAGCAGTGAGCAGAGTTGGTTCATACCCTAATGTTGCTGCATTCTTAATGCGTTCATTTTACCAAACTCACAGACATTGGTGCCTATTATTTTAACCAGCCCACAATACACACACACTCACACACACATTTAGAACTGATCCCTGACAAAGATGCTGATGCTACACTTGTCTAGATCTGTATATATGTATTAAAATTGTGCAGAGTTGCTCATTATTGTGAGATAAATCTTGTTGTGGAAATATTGATATTTTTTGTGGTGCCTCTTTGATTCTCGTGGAAACAGGAGTCACTCAGGGATCTGAACATGAAAATGTACTTACTTTGAGATGAAGCCTCCGCTCTCACACTTCTTGCGAGCTTCCGTGTTCTCAGGGAACAGCAGTTCGGGCCTGTGCAGGACGTCTACAAGCACGGAGAGCTCAGCCTGCACCAGCGGCCTCAAACGATCCTCCAGTGCAGAGACAATGTCCTGACAAACACAGAAAAAACGTAGCCGTAACTGAATGCACATAACGCACAGATCCAGCCTTGTGACACGAGAAACTTTGAGACCCGAAAGGCTGCAGGCAAGGTGAAAACTCCAGGACACTACAAAAAACAGAGCCAGAATTTAACCCTAACCTGGGACAGAAGCAGCCAGGGTAGCCAAGTACACAGGACAGGTTTAGCCTTAAGAAACGGAACTCGTACTGTGCACCGAAAGACTCAAAACGCAACTGTTCCTCAGCTCACCAGAGGCAGGATACGAAGCAGAGTGAGCAGGAGAGCGCTAAACTACAAATAGAAAGTTATAGGTTGCAATTCTTACAGTTTGAATTGTGTATGTGAGGAATCCTGTTTCTGTCTGTATCTAGTTGTTATCCCAGATCAGGGATGACCTTTCACTTCTGTCCATCTCGGTTTCCTGGGTTTTAAGGCCTTCTGAGTCTTAGTGTTCTTTCTCTCACAGCCCTGTCAGGGTCAGGGTGCCCCGAATGCACGACAGCACATATGGAATTACATCAATGCGTGCAAAATGTCCAACGCAATTTCAGTCTCTCACAGAAGCTAAAACAGTTTAAAACCGTGCCTGCTTTTTGGCTCGGTTCCTTTTAGATTATCTGTTCTTTAAAGCATTGCCTCAGGTGCAGGTGTGCTACCTGACATCTGGCCTTCCCTAATAATAATTCAGACAAGCTCACTTTAAAATAGCTTCAACTAATCATAAGAATACAAAAATCACAACTAATACATGGGAACGGTAAACAGATGTGGGCAGGGTCCAACACAGCTAGCAAATTACAAGTACTACCAAACAAAAACACAAACAAACCTCAAATCTGATCTTTGGACTCCGTCCAGAAATGCCACAAAATTTGCACAAAAAATTTACAAACAACCACGAAACCACGACAGGATTTATAAATAGGTACATTAGCGCTACAGCTAACCTTTGCGAGGGGTGGTTTGAGATCGATTTGGTCATAAAGGCAAAATGCTGGTTCACCATGCTGAGTCTGTATGCTAGCTATTTCCAGATGATAGATATAAGAAACGTATATGGTTAAAGTTCTTCAAGCATATTGGAAATGTATTCATTCATTTATTCACTTTCTTATCCGTTTGTCCGGTTTCCTCCCACAGTCCAAAGACATGCGTGTTAGGTTAATTGATTACTCCAAATTGGCATTTAC
>JAUZSU010010395.1:0-11169 GCA_034780255.1 Parotocinclus maculicauda
AAACCTTGTCAGAAGAGTAAAGGCTGCTGTAGCAGCAAAAAATGGACAAACTATGTACAATTACTCCTGTTGCTGGATATACATGTCCACAAAATTAGGCTATATAGTGTAGGCTTTGCTCAGATACTAAATGTCTGGCTGAACTCCACATAAAATGTGATTTGATCTTTCAGGTCACAAAAAGTAATTAAGTTCTTGGTGAATGTCTATAAGACTTATTTTGTCCTGCCACATTTAAATAAATGATTTTGTATTACGCGAATGTTATTTACATTTACAGCATTTATCAAACAACCTTATCCAAAGTGATCTAGAACTGATACTTTGCCAGTACTGTGGTTTAGGAAAATTGCTCACATGCCCAACACTGGCTTCTTTGGAGTTCTGGAGCTTGAATCCTCAACCTTCTGGTCTACGTTAACCACTGAACTGCATCTACCCCATTGTTATTCTGTTTGGTCTGTCTGTTTCCTCACCTTATGTTCTACACATAAATCTAGTCAAAGTGCCACAGAGGAGTTTTTAATCCTTAGCTGCGTGTCTGTTTTGTATCATCATTTTCTAATCTGAATGGAGTCAGTATTGGGATGCATTGGGATGAACTTGAGTAATGAACAACAGAAAAGGGTGTGTGTGTGTGTTTGTGTAGATGTATGTATGTGCAGGTGTGTGTACTGTACAACAGTAGTCCTTTACTGTAGTACTGAGGGCATTAGTTTTAGTGCCTAAAGGTTTACCTGTGTGTGAGTGTATACGCTTGAGTGCGCAGGTGTGTGTGTATAAGCACGTAGACTGCTGTGTAGGGTGTGAGTGAGGGTCTATGAAGCGTGATGCGTGTCTTATCTGATAAAAGATGCTGTCAAACACTGGAGTGACACCAGGCTGTGTGTTCCTACAGAGAATGAGAGAGAGACAGGGAGACTGAGATAAAGACAAGCAGAAGTTTGGGGTGTGGGAGGAGAACAGCAGTCTGCTGAAAACATGAACTCACATACTGAGCACGGAATATAAACCGCAGACACTGAGGGCTCTATCAGGGAATCTGTATGCGTATGTGTGTACTTAGTCCTCCTATACTAGTGAGACCAAATGTCCACATGATAGGAATCCTGGCTATTTTTCCATGCATGGACCAGTTTGCCATTTTTCACACTTTACTTGCATTTTAAAAGTCTAAAGGTCCAAGCTATTCGTTTTTAGGTTACTGAGGTTAAGGTTAGGTCTAAGTGAAGGTTTAGCATTGGCACTTTTAGACATGAAGTCCATTGCAGTGGACAGATATTCAAACTTAAATTTCACATAATTTGTAATAACTGATCCAAACCAACTTGGGGACATCTGTTAAACTTTTACTGTGTTTCTGTATTACCAGTATAGTCAACCTTTCTCATCTCTTCATAAACAATTAATTATTCCCTCTTAATGGATGCAGGTGGCCTAGTGGAGTTTGAATCACACTGCTTTTGAGCAAGGCCATAGTCTTTTATTGTGTAAGAGCCTATGCAAAATCCTCTAAATGTCAGGCTTTCATTTATATGCATTCTAGAGGGTGTTTCCTTGCCACTGTCACATCTGGCTGCTCATTTGGGTAGACTTGCTAGCTCTGTGACAATGCGTGCCACATTTTGATATCTATGCACAGTGTCCTGTAACTAGACTGATTGCCTGCCCCCTTCTCTGACTGTTTTGTCAGAAATGTCAGAAATGCACTTACCTACTAATGGGGAGAGAATGGGGAAAGAAGTAAAGAGAAACTCAAACAGACAGCATTTAAGCCCCTCATTGGAATAAACACCTGAGCATAACCTAGTGTGAATGTGTGTTGAGTGATCTGACAATTAACTGCGCAAACAGCCTCATCATATTTCATGTATTATGACATGTTTTCAAAAAAGGGCAAAACAGGAGACGTGCAGTGTCTCGTCTCTAACCACGGAATGTCTGCTACTTAGTTCAGTATTATTATAGCGAGAAGACATCAGACTAGATCAGTGGTATTTCAAATTATTTATAGCCCACTGAGACATCTGAAAATTTTTCCATATATACTTTATTAAGAACTTAAAATAATCTAATCAGTCAACCGTGTGACTGCGATGCAATTTACAAAACTACATAATAATGGACATGTCAACCATCAGAATCAGGAAAAAATTTAATCTCGGTTTTTGACTATAAGCTGATTGTTTGTGCCAGATGGGCTGGTGTGGTTTTTCTGCAACTGCCTATCTCCTGGGATTTTCACACCTAATCGTCTCTGGAGTTTACACAGAGTGGTGCAACAGAGAAAAAACTTCCACTGAGCGACAGTTCTCTCTAAAAAGCCTTGTTGACGAGAGCGGTCAGCAGAGAACGTCCGAACTGGTTTGAGCTGACAGAAAGGTTATGTTAACTTGGGTAACCAGTCTGTACAACTGTGCTGAGCAGAAAAAATGTCTCAAATGTCCAACACATTAAACCTTGAAGCAGGAAAAGAACACATTGGGTTCCACTTCTGTCAGCAAAGAACAGATAGCTGTGTTAAACAGTGGACACCTGGCTGAACATTCCCAATTTCTGTTGAGACACACAGACAGCAGGGGCAGAATTTGGCTGAATTGGTTGTTTTTCTATGGAGTAAACCCATGTGGACATGAGGAGGACATGCAGACTCCACACAGAAAAGATCCAGGGAGCTCAACCCTGGGATCAAACCAGGGATCTTCATGCTATGAAGCAATGGGGCTATGCACTGAGCCACCAGACATTGTCACAAACAGCATGAATGCATGGACCTGTTGTAGGATCTGATGTATGCAAAATCAATCATTTGTATTATTATTGCAATTTATAACATTTTCAGTCTTTGCTTAGGTGCTAAGTGAAGAGGTGAGTCTTTAGTCTTGGAGAGACTCTCAGAAGAGGTAAGTCTTTAGTCTTGGAAAGACTCTCAGAAGAGGTGAGTCTTTAGTCTTGGAGAGACTCTCAGAAGAGGTGAGTCAATGGAGACTCCATTTGGATATTCAGTGAAAGGTTATTCCAACTCCTGGGCACAAGGAACGATGTACAGAGCATGGTTTGATTGGAGCCTTTAGATAAGATGGCACTGTTCCATTTTGGCTTTGTAAGTGAGCATCACAGTTTTGAATCTGATGTGGTCACCTATAAGAAAGCCAGTGAAGTGAAGTCAGCGGTGGAAGACATGAGAAAACTTGAGTATACTGAAAACCAGACGAGTCGAGTTGTTGGGGTCTGATTGTACACATCAGAAATCCAGCCAGAAGAGCATTGCAGTAATTTAGTTTTGAGAATGTACAAGCATCTGGGTGGCTTCCCTTTGAGTGTTGCTTCTGGCCATGTGTTGTTTTCCTTCATAACCACAACTTGAATATCTTCTAATGGCTTATTTCCAGCAAGATAATACAGCATGTCACAAAGTCATCTCAAACTAGTTTTATGAAAATGAGTGTTCTTCAGTGGACTTTCTAGCTTCTAGATCTGAATTAATTAGCATACCTTTGGGATGTGTTAGGACGGGAGACTCGTAGCATGAAAGTGCACCTGAATAATCTGCAGGAATTGTGTGATGCAATCATGTCAGCATGGAGTAGAATCTCAAATTAATGTTACCAATATCTTCTGGAATCCTTGCAATTTTGGCTGTTTTAAGAGCAAAAACAACCCAGTATTAGAATAGCATTCCGAAAATATAATCAAATATCAAATATGCGAATAATCAAATATCTTGCTGCAATATTGCACTGTTCAATCATTAAACTCAAATTTCTCCCACTTAAACGCACATCCTTTTTCGAAAATCTGTAAAGTCCAGTAAAGCCTGTTCCCTCCTACTTTATTTCTCTCATTTCTATATCTATTTTACTTCCTTTTTTCATTTTTATCTTTACTCCAGCCTGTCTGTATAATTTCTGCCTATTTTCTCACCCTTTACACTCTTTCTTTTCTTTCACACACTTTGTTAATTAAATTGTTCTTATGTCTCTTTAATGGTCACCATTTTCAACTCAATTTTAATACTCTGTGCTCTGTCTTGTGTGATTGATGTGTCAATAAAACACTACAAATCCCACAAGTCTTTGCTTCTCTGCTAGAGGCATTTTTAGAGGCATGTGTGAAATGATTGGCGATAAATCTTGTAATGTGATTGCACATTTGAACAGCGAGGGACAGCAAAGGAGTGCTAGAGAAATTCTGCGAGGCAAGAACAACAAGAACAGTCAACAGCCATAGTGAAGTGCTCATGGTGTTCTGTGTGGATGTTGAGGTGGTGTGGTTGATTGTCAAAGGAGCACAGGAACTATAAGAAAATGTCCTGGCTCTGTCTCAGTAATGTGAGCAGAGGTTCTGGCATTTGTTTTATGCTAAACACTGTAAATGTAAATGTTGTTGATGATGATGTTGTGTGTGAGATACACAGTACTGTGCAAAAGTGTTAGGCCACCATTAGATTTGCTGTTGTAGCAATGCTATATAGTGTTGTAGAACAGACTAGAGGCCATAAATGAGCAGTCTCGTCTCGGTCTGTTATGATCTGAACTTTTTTTTTTTTTTTACCCTTTTTAAATATAAACAAATATTCAGACAGAATAAATCAGTCGTTTTTCCACATGCCTAAATACATATGCACACTCAGATTGGCTAAAAGGCAAAAACAAAGTTCCTGCAATCATCCAATAAATGAACACGTTTTATTTTGAATAGTCTGGAATTAAAAAGGCAAGTGTGCATTTTCTCCAACTTGCTTTACTTAGTTCATATAATTTAGCACAGTCTTAGTTTGAGAGCATATTAAAATGATATTATTATGATTTTAATTTTAGGTTATATTCAGCTGACTTTATGTCCTGACTTCTGATTAGGAGAGGGAAACAGGATCACCTCCACAATTTGCTTAAAAAAGATCCATTGCCTCAGCATGACTAACAATATAACATAATATAATTAGTAATAATGTTTAAGCTATATATTATCTTCTTATATATATATATATGTGTGTGTGTGTGTGTGTGTGTGTGTGTGTGAGAGAGAGAGAAAGAAAGAGAGACTGAATGTAATGTTATTTATTAATTTATTTATATATTTTATTTATTTATTTATTTATTTTTATTTTTTATTTTTTTCTCCATTTTCTTCTTTTTATCATTTGTATGATGAAAAAAACATCTTAATCTGGTCTCAGTCTCATCTCAGCCCCAGTCTTGGCCATGACTTGACTATTAATAGCCCTGGTCTTGACTCGGGCAGTAGCATTCTTGACTACAACACTAATGGTATGATGACCATGTAATACCTCTTTATTAGTATCTAACCAGAAAATACAGGACAATTGTTTGCAGTATTAAATAAATTTTGTATTTAAACATTATCAAGGCAGTTGGAATCACATTGGACAGAGGAAAAAAACAAAACAAACAAGCCTAAATCCAAAGGAGAACTGTGGGGAGTGCAGAAAGAAGCCTGGTGTAGTATATTAAAAGGTTACTTCAGAATACATCACTGCAGTCTCTACAAGATGTGCTTAGTGCCAAGGGAGGTTACACAAAATACTGACTTTTTCCTGTAGAGGACATTTTGTTCTGAAACACTTGTTGTTTATTTATTTTGTTTACATATTTCCTGTATTTTCTGTCTGTATTTAAATAATAAGACGATAACTAGTATGGTCATTATACCATTGCTAAAACAATAAATTTGTTGTTGAGCAGTGTATGCGATTAGTGAAATGTAGGATGTGATAAATAATCTTTAAGATAGGGTGTTGTGGAGGTGGTAAGCAAGGTCTTATGTAACAAGGTGTGATAATGATTACCTAATATGGAGTGATTTTATGGGTGGAAGAAGGTTGTGGTCAGGCATGTGTGAGAGATGGGTTGGGCTGAAGGGAGTGTGAGCTGAGATGGGTTTGGTGTGTGATTATTGGGTGAGGTGAAGCACATTTGAGATGTGGGACACATCCCTCCATATTGGACTTGACCCAATCTCACCAGTGTCAGACTCTCTTCCTTAGATGGATGAGAATGCTTCTTATGAGCACTAGAGTGTTTAAGAATCTCCATCTCCCTTCCTTCCTTGCTCTCTTTCTTTTATTAAAGACCATTTAAAAAGAATTTGTAAACCACTATTTTCACACAAACACAGCACACAGAAACAACAGGGAGCTGTCAGAGATTGGAACTGGTGTTTTTATACATATTTATTCAGGTTATCTAGGAGACACCTTAATCATGTACCAATTCCTAATACTGTTACTCCGCTATAACACTACTTTCGCTATGTAAAGGGAGCGATGAAGAACAAATGTACTCAGTCTACACCCCAAAAGTAGTCCATCAACCAATTTGAAGTTTTCTACTTTAGATTCACACTAGCACTGGAAGCTTAATGGAAGTCTCTTTCACCCTTCTGCTTTTCCTCAGGAGACCTTCATCACCGGTTTGCAGGCAGAGACATCATACTCCATTACCATTGCAGCTTACACCACTAAAGGAGATGGAGCTCGCAGTAAAGCCAAGGTGGTGACAACTTCAGGAGCAGGTACATACATGTTTGCTTTTAATTATTAACCCTCAAGAAACTATCCTGTCATTTAGAATAGTTTTGGTTTGAGAGTAGTTTGTTATTGAAGATTATTATGTTTAATATGTGTTATGTTTTTCCTTTTAATAATTAATATAGATAGAATGGATGTTGTAGTTTATATTCAGATGACATGCAGGGATTATAATAAGACCACCACTGATTAATGGGACCATTATCAGGACGGATGACACTTGTATGGTCATTTGTGTTGTGCTGGTACAGTATATGTGTGTTATGTACAATGGTGTTAAGGGCTTTTACAGACAGTATACACTTCTTGGCCATGTTATTAGACATATTGATGCAGCTCGTAGGTATACAGGTATGCACCATTTAATGAGTGCATTAATATCATTAAATATTATTTTTCACAGTATTTTATGATATTGTACTGTACGGTAAATATAAAGGGTGTTTTGAGGAGAACTGGGAGAAATCGATGCAATAATGAGTCAGAGATACAGCTAAATATATTAAATATTTGTTTGACGAATACCTAAAATACACAGTTAGACAGTATTATGAACGGCATGTAAGATCAGCCAGATAAAACAAAGACAAGTGAATGTGAATTGGTGTATATACACTGCTTTCCAATAATAGGGGATATTTCAAAATGATTAACAAGAGGGTCCCACATGAACTACTGGACAATCCGTCTCCAAACTTCTGTCCATGCCTCATCACTGTCAGTGTGTTTTGGTCGTGTTGGGTGACTACTGTGACCCTACTAAACAGTCAATGTGGGGCACTGTCATCCAGTTTAACATGCTTCTGTTTACCCACATTAATATGTCACTTCACAGATCAAGATAATAGAGTTTGTAACTCATTTTTGTAATCGAACAACTTCCTTTGACTTTTCACTTGCTTTTGTGGCGATCTTGTTTAATTAAATAGAATCCAAATTTTTCATTGCTTTATTTCATATTCACCATAAGCTACAAACACTCTTTTTCATATACCAGGATATACCAGGATGATAATGCCCTCATGCAAGCAGCTACAGTTATTCAAGGCTTTCTGTTAAAAAAAAAACAGGATAAAGAACTTTCATAGTCTTGCCAGTTACCAGTAAGCACCATCTATTTGTTTTATGGGAGGACAGTCTGTGAAGTACACCTGTATCCCTATCACCCCTTTGAAGGCTGGTCCAACATCTCCTCATAACCATTAGGGACTGGTATCATGGCATTCCCCGAGTGATTAATGCCGTTCTGGGACAATCCGTCATTTGTATAAGAGAGAAAGTGCATGTGTGGGCATATTTGTGCATGCGTATGGGATGGATGTATTTATGCAGGTTTGTGAGTGTGTGCATGTGTACGTGAGTTGCCTGCTCACCTATGAGTAACAGGATTGAGGAGGCGTGAGTTCCTTTGAAGTTCAGCGTTAAAAGTGTGAGCATATTTAGAGGCACTAAGTGCAGCATTTACCCTCCGTTGACCTACACACACCGTCCAACTGCATGCTTCACACTGAACACAACTCGGATATGGAAATATTAATAGTACTTTGTAAAAGTCTATATTTTAAGCTTTATTATTTATATTTTAAGCGTTATTTAAGCATACTACTAAAGTACTTGCTGCACTTTGTAGTTCTACAATTACAGACTGTAGTCCATCTATATTTCTACATACTTTTAGTCCCCTTTACTATCTTCTCTAATGGTAAAGACCACCACAGGGCCATAACAGATCAGATACTATACTGCTGACAAAAATAAGGGGATATTTCACCCTAATCTTATCCTATCCTATCCTAATTTTTGCGAGCAGTGTATTTTGGAGGTGGATCACCAATAGCACTTCAGTGACAATAACGTGATGGTGTATTAGTTTTGTGTATTATGTTGTACTGATACGTGTAGAGCAGACACCGTAGTGCTGTAGCAGTTTGTAAACCACTTCAGTGTCAGTGCTGGACTGAAAATAGCCCACCAGCCAAAAATGTTTAGCCACCAGCATCCTGTGAGCACTGACGGAGGCCTAGAGTGACTTACACAAGCTGTGAAGCAACAGAGGAACTGCTGTCTCTGACTTTAGACTACATCTACAAGGTGGAGTAATAAGACACATGTCTCTAATAAAGTGGACTCAACAAACACTAACAGACCACCACCACGAGTGTCTCTGCAGCCCTAAGAACGACCCATCCAGCCAGTACCTGAGCTGTTCTTGTTCTGTGGGGGTCCTAACAGGCGGAGAACCAAATAAAGGGGACTAACAAATCATGTAGAGAAACAGTTGGACTAAAGTCTGTAATTGTAGAACTGTAATGTGCACTGAGTACTGAAACTTAAATACAGAATAAGCAGAATGTTAACAAAAGTACCTCATGCCTTGAACTTGTGTGCAACTTTTGAACACTTACATATCTGTCTGTCTCTCTTTGTCAGTGCCAGCGAAGCCCAACATGATCATCAGTACCACGGTGGGTAACACGGCTCTGATCCAATGGCAGCCTCCTAAAGAGACATTTGGTGAGCTGCTGGGATTCAGACTGCAGTATAAACGCCTGGACGACGATGATAACCATGATAAGGATGACACAGATAACGATGAACATTCCTTCATTACACGCCACTTCACGCGCACCGATGACCACTTCACCGTCACAGGGCTGCTCAAGGGGGCCACCTATAGCTTCAGATTGAGCGCCAAGAACCGTGCCAGCTATGGAGAGGAGCATGTTAAAGAGGTTATAAGCTTTTTGAGTCTAACCACTTATAACAATTGCTTTTTCACCAAACTGATTACACAGACTAATTTTGGAGGAAGTTGTAACAACCCCCACTGAGCTTCCCCAAGCACTACATTCATTCCAGGGCTTTTTGGAATTGAGTAGGAACACTGGGCGTTGACAACTCACAATCAGGTTGAAGCTCCACCGTTGATTATAGGATCAGAAATGCCTGGACTTTGCTATCGGTCAAGTGGCCTGTGTTTTTTTTATGTCAAGATCTGTTGTTTATATGGCTAGCCATGTACAAGTATATTTAGGCCTGACTTTTTTTATTGCTTGTTTTGACGATCATATTTGAAGAATACAAAAAAAAGGGGGGGGGGTTGGTATTTCGCGGATCCGCCGCAGCACCAATAATTGAAATTTTTCCTCCTTCTTTGTATTGATTCCACATAGTCCTCGAGAAATTGAAAAGTGCTGAAAAATAAAGATTTATTAGATTATTAAAGTAGATTCTTAAGTAGGGACATCCGAGGAACAAGCAATTTAAAAAGACAGGCCTTAGATATAACTCTTGTGGAGGCACTTTGATCTAGCAGAAGTGTGATACCCTAGCCCACCACCATAGTCGTTGCCTTGGTTGGACATCACATGCAGGCATAATTGGCTGTGCTTGTGGAAGAAAGTGTTTTTAATGGCTCAACCCTTTGGAGCTGCACCATTAACTGGCCATGCAATAAATTGTGGTCTGTCCAGGTCATGCCAACACATGTCTGTTTCCAGTGAAGCATTGGATAAATTGAAATGAAAAATTCACTTTACTTTGCACTATAATTCATATATGCATTGCTTTTTTTTTATAGCTTCCATGAATGTGAACACTATATATATATAATTTTTAGCTGTGATTTATTTTTCAACTGTCTTGTAGTTTAGGCAAAGTTGGAACTAAATTTTTATCTTCCACTCAGGTCACGACTCCAGAGGATACGCCCAGCGGTTACCCACAGAACCTCAGCGTGGTGGGATTGAGCTCCACCTCTACCACCCTTGCATGGGCACCGCCACCTCTGCCACAAAGAAATGGCAAAATAATATGCTACGATGTCGTATACCGTGACATCAACAGCCTGAAGAACCAGACCAACAGCACAACAGAGACGCGTCTGATTATCAGCAGTCTGAAGCCAGACACAACTTATGACATCAGAGTAAGAGCCTTTACTAGGAAAGGACCTGGACCTTTCAGTCCCAGCATTCAGAGCAGGACTATGGCTACATCGGTGCCTGGTGAGAGACACACAAACATAAACAAACACTTCTTGATCATAGTGACCATGAGGATTATGTAACTGGCAATCAAAAGATCTTCTAAGGTGCAACCCTAACTCAGAACAGAAGCACACACTAACAACCACACACACGTATCCCCTTTTTAGCAGAGTACAAACTTTTCCTTTTCCATTTCACGCTGTTCCTACTTATGCATGTAGTTAATGCAAAGTGTGAATATTCAGGAAAATAAATTAAATAAAAAATCATTAAACAGTACATCAACATATCACATAAATATTCATGTTATAATTTACAACAATCTTCAATTGTTAAGTCCTTGGTGGTTAAAGTGAATGGACGTTGTATGTTGGTTGGAGGGTTGTTAAATGGTAAAGTCCTTCCACTTCAATCTAAATCTCCAAGCCAAGAGGATTTGGGATGCCCTACACCTAAGTGTGAATGCACAAGCTCAGTGGGCATCCATTTAATGAAGTGTTGTGTGTTTGATGAGTTAGTCAGGACATAGCAAAATGGGTTAAAAACATAGGAAAGGCTGGACAGTGGTGGGTAATGTGACTGATTTTTGCAGTTGGTTGCAGTCAGAGGAGTGTGAGTGGCATCCCTAAG
>JAUZSU010010406.1:0-22809 GCA_034780255.1 Parotocinclus maculicauda
TGTTAGTGACGTCCTGCAAGCTGTGTGCTATATGCAGCTTTGCCCCGACTGACGCTTTGGCGTCCTCTCGCGACCAAACCGCTAACCATAAATAAATAAAAGAACCGTTTTTTTGTATTATCATTCATATTCTCTGAAAAAATGGTCAATAATTTACAAATTCTGCCAGGGTATGTAAACTTATAAGCACAACTGTAAGCCAATTTATGTCTGGCACAATAAAAACGAATATGTTTAGGTTTTATTCCATTAGGAACACACACCTTGTACTGACACCGAATGAACATTTCACTTCCTTACACCTTCCATACAGGTGCAAATTCTAGCTATAAAAGTACTGACTGCAAGTTTGCTGTTATTATGCACAATCTGTCAACCCTCCTCTACCCTGGCCGTCAAAAAAGAGCAACCACTGTGGGACTGAAACTGGGAGATGCTCCATTCTCATCACTACAGGGACACTGACATTACAGTCTATCAGTCACAGCAACGCTAACATCTAGGCTGCCCAAGCAGGATGTGTCCCTTTTTGAGTCTTGATTCTCCCTAGGTTTCTATGGATTTCTCCCTATTTATAAAGCTGATATTTGTTTAAGCTGCTTTGAGACAATGCTTAGTCGTAAAGAGTGTTATATAAATATCTTAATCCTAGTCATAGTGGGAAATGATCATTATCACTACTGTTCAATTCAATAATTTCCTGGTAACTACTACTTTAATCACACACAATGACACTGTAGCATATTTAGCTCAAAGCCTCGAAAGTATTAAATTATCAACACAACTGCAGCAACATCCAACAGCAGATCCATGATAAGTTGGAGAACACACTAAGAACAGTGTATACATCTTACCTGACATATCACCAGCATCACCTGTGCAAACGTCAAAAAGATGTTAGAACATATGCAAACCTGAAACCAGACATAAAACTACTGGCAGATATTTGTAAGAAACAGTTAAGACAAAGCACACAAAAAGCTATTTTAAGCCTTAAGCATTCATAGCTTGAGTAATAAACACAGCACTCTTCCCCATAACTAGCATTCTAGACTCCATAAACAAACCCCCAGTCTCAGAACTTCTTTGCACAGCCTGCACAGTATCCTAATAATCCTCTCAATTAATTGGGACATGTGCCCCAGGAAAATGTTGCTATGCTAAAAAAACAGCGCGAAAGACTAAGTTTTATCCTGAACTACAGGACACGGCACACAAGAGTGAATAATTCCCATAATGCCCCACTATCTCTCCTAAAGCTCACAACGCATGAGCATTTTTTCAAACGTTTGAGTGGCTACTGATTTCAGTCAGAGCCAGTTTCTGCGTTTTTTTGCATGAAGTAATCGACAGCTGTAAATATTTCAAAGAAAGTCAGCCATGCTGCAGACAAGGGTATAATAGAGCACAGCTATATGTTTTGGCCACTGATTCCCACATAACCTACTGAATGTACATATTAGACCACTATAGCAAAGGCATTCATTAAACTAGAAAAGTAATCAGTCACATTATGTTAAACAAAATGAATGCAATTAATAAAAATGTCTTTAGTGTTAATTTCGTATCTATGGAAGAGCAACACCCACTTCAGTCTTAAATTATTTGTTCTATACATGTATGGTTTATCTGGCTTATTGTCTATGCACAGTTGAGCTTAAACTCCTATAACTGATAGGGGTAAGTGGGGGGGTACAGCTGTACCTCTCTAAAGTATGTGGGTGCCCCAGTACTGTAAATAGTCTAGAAATGCTCCTGCTTTGACCCCAAGGCTTTATCGCTAGGGCTTTCTAGGGCTTTATCGCATTTATCGCTGATCTCTTGCAAACAATGACAAAAGGTCTGATTGATAACACAATGAAAAAAAAAATCAAACAGGAACAAAGACTAATTAAAGGCAGCTCACGTCTCACAGACATACCTACTTGGCCAGTTGCCACCACGTTGGGGAACTTGGGATGTTGATTAATGGTGAGGCACAAAATGTCATCACTGTGCTCCATATAGAAACTCTGGCATGCTGGAAGGGTACACACAGAGAACACTTAACATCTTACACACCATATCAGCTTGTCTGAGTTGAGCGCTCTATTATAAATCAAGTAGAACCTGTGGTTAAGTTTAGGACAATTCCAATCGAAGCTGTGTGGTAGATGATATCCGCCCCCTCGTTCAGGTAATGCACATTGTTCCGACAGTCGTTGCCCCGGTAACCATATACCAGCTCAAGCACCAGGTCCTGTGGGAAGAGTTAAATAGTGGTTACAGTCAGAGGTCATCTCTATGGTAATGGCACAGAAGCTGAAAGACTCTGCATTCAGGATGGGAAAGGACAGGCACAGAATAAGCATGATGCAATTGAATTAAGTAAGGTTAACAAGATGAGCGTGGCTAATGGCCCTTCCTCTGAGCTGTGTGTCTGCCACATCACACACACATCAAACAAGGCTTAGAAGAAGAGATACACCATCCAGCAGAAAGGTACTTGCAAGCTTACAAAGAAAAACAGAACTATGACATTTCCATTAAATTTGTACATGATATGTATTTGCTTACTTCAATAGGTCTTTTCTTCTTGCCTACATTGTTGGTCTGCAGTTTCTCTGGTACTGGTAGGGCCCTGCTCACTGGGGGTCTGTGTCCAAATTAAGCATATATACAGTCAGAACAAGGACTATTATACTGTAACTTAACAATTATCTTAAAGAAATAAACATGATAGCACTACATGACAATAGGTCTCATTTTTCACAGTATTATGATATTTAATGCTACATGTCAGGTAGAATCACTCTGTTGGTGGTGAAGAGCAAGACTGCTTACCTCGAGCCCCTTCATGGAAGCATTGATAGAGAAACACAAAACATTAGAACCACTTTCTCTCATTTAGCTGTCACCCACGTGCACCAGATCGAAAGGACACAACATAGGGACACTGAGAACACAAAATATATGGCACAGAGTGGGAGCAGCTATAAGCTAAAGCCATTTTCTCAGTGACAGCAATGATTACGTAAGTCAATAATAGCATGTAGCCTGAAACAACTCACAATGGCTCACAGTCAGCAATGCAAGAGCAATAACTTCTGAAAAACTAGATTATTTATTTACACTATAAATAAGGTGTGAAGCAAGTGAGGCCAGTGCTTGGGTATCAAATCAGTCCTACACTCATACAGATCCGTCTATTCTAACGTGGAACTAAAAACCATCTTCAAAAGGTGTACCATACAGATAGATGCTTGTTTGCAGGTATGATTTTTTAAAATGAAGAGACAGGAAAATGAGGGCAGAATGAAAATACAGACTGTTGTTTAATGGTGGATAGTCACAGAGAACAAGTGAGACAAGTTATTTCTTAAGAGCAGCACCTGTTTATCCTTACCTCACTACCCCCTGTCTTCATGTGGTGACAAGGAAGAGTGCAAGGTAGAGACAGACATAGAATGAGAATGAGAGAAAGAGACACCAGTATGCTATATTACTCAAAACCAAAGTGTTCCACATACAGAAAAACTACTCTGGGTCAATACAGTGGCTTTCCATCATAAATGTTGTCTATTCGTTGCAGACAATCAAGGAGTGGATCATTACCGTCATGCTCGCTCAGCACAGCGGACCTCTTGGTTGCACCTGTAACACTTTTTTGGTTTAGTTTTTGGAAGTGCTGACACAGTTCAGCATTTCTGTGCCTCGGCACAAGATAGAGAAATTACACTACTCAAACAAACTGGGCTTTGGCACTTAATCTCACCCAGGCACAGTACATATTGCATAGTGTGAGTACACCCTCACTGCCAATTAGAAATGGGTGGGGTTGGGCAGTAGTGCAACTCTGTACTGGACAACCAACCATCACAGGTGTGCCGGTGTGAAGCCCGACCTATCCAGAAGGCACCACTGAGGCTCGATCTAGCTTAGAACCAGGTTTATTGATATTTATTATTTTCCATTTATTTATTTTCTCCATGTTTATCATTTATTAGCTTGTTTTAATCAGGGTTGTGAAAGTATAATACCTAACCTTAAGAACATGGATGATCCCCCGTCCCATGTCTCTCCCTCAGGCACAGCCAATTGTCCTGTATTTGACACTCCCATGGGCCAGAAGGCAGTACAAGAATTCAAAACCAGTTCACCATAGTGGAGAGATAGTGAGCTGCAACTGTGTCACCTGAAAGTCTATTATTAATAATTATTTTAACTCTAAAAAATGTAATTGTTAATCTTAACACAGGGCTGAATAGTTACTTTATGGACCACTACTTGGTCAATGGAACTTCCAGAGTTAGACTCATGATTAAGTTTGCACAAGTGTGTAAAAAAAAAAAAAAAAAATGCACCGTTAACTTTAAGAGCAAAAGTTAACTATTTAATTGAACAAATTTCAGAAAAGTAATTTGGAACTTGAGAATTTCACTCCATGCTCAAAATCTGGACATAAGTAACTAATTTTAATACTTTCTACATGAAAACAAATAGATAAATGATTTTACAGGTATGCGCCGTTAAAGTCAACATTAAGGTGCTACTGAAATGCAAACATTAAGCTTATTATCACAAGAAAACTGTGTGTAAATGATACAAAGATACAGCTAAAAACAACTGTGTTAAACACATGCTAAATCTTTTTTAATGTATGGTAAATCAGAAAAATAATACACAATAGAGGAGTAAACTGTTATGGGCCAGTTTATGGGCCAGTTGAGAGGATAGTTTGATGGAAGAATAAGATGTATTCATAGACAGTATTATGAAAAGCAAAAAAGATCAGCCAGATAAAACAGAGCCTCAATAAGTAAATGTGAACCAGTTTACATACTTACAGGTAAGAGAGAATTATACAGATAGTGGGGGGGCAAACAAAGGAGTACTATACTGCTCACAAATATTAGACGATATTTAAAATTTAAATATCCCATAATGAAATATCCAAAATGGCACATATCTGTACTACATTTAAGTGAAACAATAATTATATAAGAAATAAGGGACGAACGTGATCATAAACCTTACTTGACATATAATACTAAACTATGAAGAGGTCCCATAAAAAGCTGGGTTATATAAGGTCAAGTTACTGTAACAGAAATATTCAAACATACCTTTCATCTACTGATGGTTCTTTTTGTTGTAAGTGAGGCTTTACCCCTGTCATGGGTCGCATGTTTGTTGACAAGGCCTTGATTACATAGTTGATCTCATTTTCTCTTGTCACATCACTATCATACCCTGAAAGGGGCAAAAGCACCAGAAACAGAACATGAGATGTACTTAATTTTGGGTGCTGGAACAGATTCTTTATCATTAAAGAAGGACTGGTTTGTGGACTGCTTTCTACTACAACATAACATCATTGAATATCAACCAGCAGTATGATTGTTCTGACTGGCATATATTACAATTATTTAAAGCAACACAGGTTATCTTACCCCCATCATCCTCACTCTCGATGTCAGATTCCTCACTGTCGCACTGGTGTACCTCCCGGCAGCCCTCAGCATCGTGGCTCCAGATCATCAAAGAGGTGTCTGCACCTCCCACCGACACCAGCAGAGAATCATCATGCGCCCAACGCATATTGGTTACGTGAGTGCTGTGGGCCACGTATCGCTTAAACTTGGCATGTTTTCCCTGATTAAAGATAGACAATGCAACACAACTTTTATTACAATACAGTCGTTTATTAACAAAATGCTAAACACAGGCAATTATAACTGTCTCTTGGTAACATGGAGACCTAGTTTAACACTTCAAAGCCAATGTGAAAATGAAACCCTGGCATTTTTCTTCTGTAATGTGGAAAACTTCACAATATACATTTTATGGATTCATATCCATAAAATGGATATTCATATAGGATTCACATATTTTAAAATAAAAAATAGGTTACGCTGCTAGTCCACTTACTTTAGTTTTTTGTTAAGTGTTTCAAGTTTCACAAAAGATACAAAGATAAGAATGATATTGTATAACAAAGTACTTTTACATTATGTTTAAATCAATATTAGATTATTTAAAAAAAAACAGCAAATGCAATGTATCTAAACTATGACACGAATGTAATAGGGATGTGTGACATCAGACAGACAACATTCTCTCCCTCACTCTCAACATGTTTTACAGTTGACAGAGTGCACACCTCTAAACTCTCAAAGGCTTTTCAGATTGAGCGTATCCTTTCTATCCAACATAGAAAGAAAACCACACAAATAACAAATTGCGCAACATTCCTCAAATTAAGTGATCCTGATTATGGTGCTTGATTATGTTTTCACTAAACTAACAAATCCATTTAAACATCTAAAAAGGCTAAATATTACAGAAGAGCACCTGACGCAAGGATGACACTGTCATTGCAGTGGAACAACAACAGAAAAAAACTATAAAATATGTAGAAACATTCTTAAACCTGACTAATTTAAAATGATTGACATAGTCTCGAACTATACTAAGTTAACAATTGTTTTAAAAACACAACTGAAGTGTATTTTTGGGGAGGTAGTTTCCTCATATTTTCACTCCAATTTGGATATGTTCACTTCACCTCTCCATATTCTCTGCTGCATGCGACCCCTCTACAAAGAAACTTCCATGGCTAAAGCTTTCGAATCACATGCTGCTTTCATCTGCCATCTTTGCCGACACCTTCACCATACATCAGGTAGGTGAGCTGACTTTCCCTCACTCAAACATGGCCAATTGTGTCTGTGCAGTGCCAAGCAGACACACCGCTGAGACTTGTACTAGGTAGTGTGTTTGACCATTGTGCCATCCCAGCACAACATGCAGCAGAGTCTTAGTAAATATACACCATTCATACCTTAACAGGATACCTGAAGAGCTTCACATATCCAAGGTCATCGCCTGTTGACAGCACTTGTCTGTCGTTGCTCAGACATGCAGTCGTCACCTCTGTAACTTCACTGACCACAGGCCCGATGCCCTCACAGGAGTTCCCCAACACACATGTCCATGTGTTCCACTCAATCTTATCCACCTGGACAAGGACACAATGCAGAAATGAGCCAAAAGGGGTTTCACTTCAGCACCAACACAATCACAGGTTAGTAAGGTAAGTGTCTCTACTAATGTACTAGTGGTCATAAGCATGGCCCTATTCCTTGGCTCCAAATTTAGACCCATACAAATGAAAAGTGGGACATGTTCCTGCCCTTACAATTGCCCTTCCTCCTGTCAGGAACAATTTAAGGGCACGTCACAGTAACCACGGCAATGCCACAACACTTCTGAGCAGCACTCACCTCTGCGGCAGGAATGGTTTGCTTCTTCCCACGAGGGGCCTCAAAAAATAGCTGCTCCTTAGATGCAGTGTTGACCTGCAAAAGCTTCCCTAATGACAGATGGAACAGTTTCATTACATGCACACAACACTGAATATACAGCAGTACAATACAGGGGGAAAAGAAATTAATAAACAAACAGTTCATTAAATATTCTGTAGTCCTGTTAAGTATATTACTCCTTGTGTTTAGTAACCCAGTTGGATAAACTTTGGTTTATCCTTGAAATCATTCTTAATTATTATTTTAATATTATTAACATGCTTATTAGAACAATGGTTTTAAATGACCAGTACATAGATCTTTTAATTTTTTCCTGATTATTTCAAGGGAAAAACTGTGTTTTCTCTCACCTCTTTTGTCCCAGTCAAGATGGGTGATGGAATTCAAGGATCCTTTGCAAACGCCCACCCTCTTGCTGCTCATCACGTTGTATATATCCACAAAGCTGTCGCCTGAGGCCACAGCCAAATATTTCCCTGAACCTGCAGCAAGTGAACTAATTAATCAGCTCACCCATTCTCCCACTTCATGCACAGGTCCTTCTCATCACCATGCTAATTTTTATTGCAAAATCTTATAGTGTGTTTACATTGTAACAAAGAAGTTAAAAGTCTAAAGTAGGACACGACCGCCATTAAATACATCTGAATAAGTTACATTGTATCATGCTTTGTATTGTTTGCTCAATAACCCGTTCAATACAGAAAAAGGAGAAACCTGAGCTGGTCTTATTCTGAGCTTTTTACTTTTGAGCCCCTTTCAGTGTGAAACTGTGACATTTTTTCAATTTCCAATGCTATTTCTGGTTCAACTCAGCACAGACTCCGTGATCTGAAGTGTCTGGTTTACAGACTTACCAGGAGAAAAGCGGATATCGGAGATGGTGTCCTTGCGGTGGTGGAATGACACCAGGTCCTCCAGAGTGTCTGCATTAACAATGAGAAAGCTGCCATCGTTCAGCCCCACAGCCAGAGCCTTGCCATCCGGAGAGAAACAGCAGCATCGACCACCTGCAGTAATGCAATCATATAAAGATCATGTGCCTGCATATTTATCAACAGCTTCTGCTCACAAGCTACACATACTGATGAAAACCACTGATATGTTTAAGGCTTTAGGACAGCTAATATCAAAAGGACTTGGCTCCATGTAGGTGTGTGTGATATATATCGTCTACAAGAATAACTTAACTGTTTTGTTAATGATGTTATTACACACTGACATCACTGAGAATTTTACTCACTCAAAAAATAGTCAAAAAATTTATGTGTGTGTTATGTATATGTGTCTCAGTATTAAGGTTGTCTGCCACTTCCTCTGTTCTTCTCTTGTTCTTATTTTTGTTCTTCGTATGGGAATGGGGGAAGTTTGTGGGGTGTTTGTTTTATTATTCAGGAACTCTTTCGTGATTACATAGTGTGATGCAAATTTAAATGTTTAATTATGGTTTCATGCTTACCTGCAAGATTGTATTAGGGTGGAAGGGAGGGTTTGTTGTTATATCTCTTTTGCTATGGCCTTTTGGTTTTTCACTTACCCCTGTGTGTTTGTTGTGCTGTTATATATTAAGGCTATATTTGTATTTTGTGATATAACTGTATATTTTTAATAAATAGAGGTGTTAAAAAATAAAAAAAAATAATAATAAAAAAATAAAATAAATGATATATATATATATATATATATATATATATGCCTTATGCCATATGTTCACTTATTTACTGGGTCATGTAGCCTGGTAGGATAGACTACTGCACATGCCCACTGAGTACCTGCAGAGGATAACTGGCACAAATGAACTTAGTGTTCTAATTGAAAGCACATGAAAAACAAACCAAAATACATTGTTAGTTCTAACTAATCCTTACTCACATGAATGTAGTTTGGCTTTAAAAAGATGGATGTTGCTAAAGGTGCAAACTATGTCTAAAATTGGTTGCTGTTAAAGACAGCTTGACCACAAACGTATTTCACCATATGCAAACAAACACCATGCAGAATATGAAGAATGACAAACTTCTGAAGTCAGCTGTCCACAACAAGCATTAACCTGCCAAGGTACCAACACACTCAACAAACCTTACATTAAAATAATTTTGCAAAAAATGTCTTAAGATAAGAAAATCACGATGCATACAAATGCTGTCACCAATTTTATGAAGAAATTGTATCACCACAGTTCAATTTCCAGTCCAGCTTTTGCCTGCGTTCTCTTTGTGTCCATGTGGGTTTTCTCTGCATTCTACCAAATCTTCACCTCATTACACACACACACACACACACACACACACACACACACACACACACACACACACACACACTCATTGTTCTACACTATAATTTAATCTTATAGTAGTTTGTTAAGGCTATTTTGTATCTGTAGCTAATAATACTTTCTTGCTCTTTTTGTGGAACAGCATAAAATGAGTGCAACAAAACCCTGATTCAGGAACCCATTCTGCTACATTCCTGCAGGCAGTCAATATGCACTAACAAATAATTGTCATTTTCAATGAGATTCTCACTTCTTACATTTTCTAGTCTAAATGAAATGCAAGCATTATTTCAAGATCATGCTTATGAAATCATAGATGCTGGTCTCTTCATGAACTCAACCTGCAGAGAATACATGGATGCAGTAATATAAAGCAGGAAGTTACACATACTCTCTTGTGTCTCTACTGTGTGCTATTGCAATATCTTGAAATGTTATTGAGTCTCAACTGTCTGTGTACACTTCACACCGAGTCCCTGAAGAACTACTATTGCACATCTCACTGACAGTCAGCACAGTATTGATGTACCACCTGCTTCCACATTGTATTTACCCTGTGAATAAGTCAACCCCTTTACCCACCTTTCTTGAGTTTGCGCACAGCAAGCATGCAGTGGCTAGGTGAGAGGTCCCATATGCGCAGGGTCTTGTCATCACTCACAGTGGCACACAACGGCAAATGAGGGTGGGTGGCCAATCCCCATACTTCTCCTTCCATGTGTCCCTGCCCACCCACAACAGAAAGCACTATTAACTTTAAAGCTACACACTCTGTTTAATTGCACGCGTCCACACTGTATTAGCCAGGACTGTGTTTCTTAGTAGCACTCCATCACAATAAGCATTAAAAGTGATAATCGCCAAATAACAATGATCTGTGCTGCTCTTCAGAGTGGGGGATTTAAACCAAAGACTAGTTAAATTGCACTCTGTATCACACATGATAGATGGTTTGAACAGATCTACAGAAACACATTCAACAACACACAAACTTGATTTTGTTGGGACAAAAAACTCTTAAAAGCATAAATTACACAACAGTTCTATGCAGATGGTCTTGGCTTGGAAGCTGTAATTGATTTGCTGACTGAACCTCAAGCATTTTAGCGTGATTAAACAAGCCAGCTGTATTTAAAACTGTATGGACATCAATTTGTTTAATGGAACTGAGACAGTTTTGAGGTGCCCACCTCAGCATTACCTGCCTTGTTTAGAATGTACGATTAATGAGAACCTGCTCCATAAACAGCTTTAAATACGTATTCCCAAGATAGAGGAGCCAAATTTCTTTCAAGAGTATAAATTATTAGCAGAACCCTAGAATAAAACAGTGCTGTAATATACCTGATGTACCTGACAAACATAATATTGTATTATTTGAAACTTATTGTCTGTATAATGCATTTAAATTATTTCGTTTTTATATATTACCACCATGCACAAACAATAACAGTCAATGAATTCAAAATGGTAAAGAACTGGTTGGAGCTGGGAAGCATGGTGGAACAGTGGTTTGTGCTTCAGCTCCAGAGATCTCCAGTTTAATTCCCACTTCTCCTTGTGTCTGTCTCTGTATCCTCTAGGTACTCTGGTGTCCTCGCCTGGTCAATTTCTAAACTGTCCCTTTGTGAGTGAGTGTGTGTCTAGGTCCAGTTTGCACCTTGCCCCTGCATGCTGCTGGGTCAAGCAAGTTAAAATGAATTAAGCAAGCAATGAATGACATCAGACCAGATATGAAGGTGCTATATCTCAGTCACAATTCTCAGTCACATAAAAATGAGGACAAGGGCTCAAGCACAAGGCTTTCTGTGGAGTCACACTTCTGTGGAGAAAGCTATATGAAAGCGAGACTGGAATCACAAGCAATGGTACAGTGCTGTGGACTGTTTTTTACATACCGGTATATGGAATTCATCAAAACCTTTATACAATGAACCTATAAACCATTTCATTATCTATGCGGGAAACTTTTTCAAGATTTGCCAAGTAGGATATTAACAAGTAGGATATTAGACCGCCCATATTGCTAAAAGGCTGGTAAGTTTTGGCTAATCTACTTGGCATCTGCAGGTCCTCTGTTTCTTTGTTTGTCTTTGACTTTTGCAAAGCCATGTGTTATGTTTTCCTGACTGACCACTTCACGCTAGTTGAAGGGAAGTCCCAAAAGGGATGTGAAAGAGGTGTGTCTTCTTGCAGTGCACCGGAGCTGGACAGGAGCTATATTCTTGTCATTGGCCCTGGTGATGTAAAATTCACATGCATTCTGATCTGACTGTTTAGCCATGTACTGAACTGAGGAGAGATATAAACATGGCTGCACACCTGGACTAGCAAAGTGATTGGCCCAGTTTTGTCCACTTCCAGAATCTCTCCATTCTTTGTTCCTACAAGTATGTGTCCATGACCCAGAGATATGGCACGAATGGAGGGGTTGTCTTCTAATAATAATCCTACACAGAGAGAGGATTGTTTATGAAAAACAAAATAAATTCTTTTTTTAAGCTATTAAGATCAAATATGCTATAGCAGACAAACTGAGGTACATCTAATTTTGTCCTCTGGATGAGGACGAATGAGATATGGATTTACCTTTGGACCCTGGGGCAAGCACGGATCTTTTTATGGCATATGTTTTGAGGCACCTTTCAAATGTGTCATCCCACAATGCAACTATGCCATCCTTTCCACCAGTCACAAAGCCCTACAGGCACAAAGTAATCAGACCTCATTACTACACAGCTAATAAAGCATGACAGCACTGAGATATTTTATTTCCTATAAAGTTTTATGACATTACACAACTTCAACTTCTATTAACATTTATTTTGTTATCGCCATTTCTCATTCTTTTTGACCTTCTCTAGTGCATGCATGCTGAAGACTGGCCCATCATGGGCTTTGACAGTCTTCATAAGGAACATATCTCTCCAGATGCAGATATCTCCAGTACATGTCCCAGAGAACACCATCTCCTCCGTCCAGCCGTAAACTGCACACATCATGGTTTCAGCCTTCCCAATGCTGCCCTTCTTCCCTATTAGACCTCCACCTGTGTAAGCATAGAAGCAGCATGCTCAAATGCCCTTCAAGTAATAATCCAGAAATTCCATACTGATATCTCTATATCTCCCATATACATTCACTGAACACTTACTTAGCTACACTTAGCTACACTTACCACCCATTTTATTAGTTCCACTTCCTACACAGAGGCACGTCGCAGCTCTACAATTACAGACTGTAGTCCATCTGTTTCTCTACAAACTTTGTTAGTGCCCTTTACTCTGTTCTCTAATGATCAGCACTGCAGTGACACTGATGTGATGGAGGTGTTTTAGTGTGTGCGTTAAGTTGGTTAAACACAGTAGTGCTGCTGAAGTTTTTAAACACTGTGTTTACTGTGACACTAAGGTGTTTAAAAACTCCTGCATCTGATCAACTTGTATCAGCACAACAAACACTATCACACCATCATCATGTCATGTCACTGCAGTTTTGAGAACATTATACCACCCAAATAGCACCTGATCTGTGCTGGTCCTGATCTGTGGGGGCCAGAACAGACAAACAAAGTATGTAAAGTGACAGACGGACTACAGTCTGAAATTGCAGAACTAGAGAGCTTCTCTATGGTAAACGGAACTCATAAAATGAAGTGCAGAAACAAGGTTTAAAGTGATTGTGTGTGTGAGTGAGTGAATGAGTGTCGGATATAAACCATTATGTTGGTTATTTTAACTTGTTTATAGATAATTCAATAAATTTTTAAATGCTTTAAAATATATTCCATTTAAATTACATGCAGTGTTGCCACAACTGGTCTAGCGTTACAGACCATGCAGAATCTCAGACACACAATCATATCTCAATCCTGACCAGGGACCGAACCCAACAGTTGGCCACCGACATAGCCAGGTATTACCAGGACCTTTAACCCAGTGGAACTAGGATCACAAATATCAAACTGGTAAGGCAGAAATTCAGGAACACACAAACAGACAAAACACAGACAGAAACAGAACATGTATCGTGGCAGAACAGTTGCATGTTGTGACTATGAAGAATCACACTTTTCTCTGGGTCCATCTTGTTCTGCCAGGTAAAAAGTTCATTTGCCACAGGGTCTTTTGTGTCTCAGAGTTCCCTGTGGCATTAGGATGGGTAATAACAACACAGCTTGTAATAACAGTAGGGTATCACAATGGTATCAATGGTATCAATGGCATGCTAAGATTCAACAAGTTTTATGCACACAAACAAATGGCACATACATATAACAAAATAAACCTAATACTAATTAAAGTATATCATTTAATTCTTAATGAATTTAATATTTTTAAATTTTGTCGTAAAATGTGTTGCATAAAAACAATAGAACACGTGAGGTTGTGTGTTAAAGGAATTAACATCATAGCTGTAATTATTTATGCAACTCTTTTAGCTTGTCTCTGTGACCAAATCACAGTCGTAATGTTTTTTCTAAATAACAATCTCTCTAGTATTCTTTTGCTTAAATAGCATACCTAAAGGGAATATTTGTGGTTATGCATTACCAGTGTATACCATATCGTATATTTTTGTGGAAGTGCATCAGTTTATGCCCAATTTAGCACCTAAGGAATTGCTTCAGTTTTGTGGAGCTGGATAAAATGCCATAAGTTTTGTAGATATAGTTTACCAGCATTATCTGTTTATAAGTTTATACCATCCTAGCTTTGATCTGACTGCACATAGTCGCATATTGTAAACTGTCAAGCTTAATTTGTGAATATCTTTAGAGTAAACAGGTTTTCCATTCTTTTTTTGGAAACCGTAGCTAAATAATGTTAATTTTAACACAGTAGATAAAAATTAGCTTATTAAAGAACTTTCCTGTTGCAATTATTGCATGTAAATAGTTTATGGTCTTACCTGCTTTATGCCAGAACTTCATGTGCTTCACTCCAACAGTGATGAGTTTATCAGGCATATACGGATTCATTTTTACCACGAATATCTTGTCCTTACTGCCACTATAAGAAGAAATAGATAACATTTATAGAGGAATTTGCTAGAACTCAAAGACATATTCACAATAGACACAGCACATTCACACATACTATTCACAGCTTTATAAATAAGCTAGCAAATAAAGTTGGGCACTGTCATACCAGAGGAGTGCAAAAGTGCACAGAAGCCACAGCTTGACTGTAACTGAGCTGTCTCCTGAGCCATTTTTATTGCTCGAGTCCCATCTGCCTAGGCATCAGCATGGAGCTAAGAGTAGACTGTCTCACACTCCGCATTAGGGAGTGAACTTTGTTGTAGAGCGGGCAGAGCGCTGAGCAGTGGCTGCACTGTCAATGCCCATTTATATCCACCTGTCTCTTAACCCTCATCTAAGCCCGGTGGTACAAATCACTCATCCACCTCGATTTTTCCCTGATGCTTGGAAAAACAAGGTGCAGAGCTTGTACACTTGTATTCAGCACCAGTATGTATATCAACCATAAAATATACTATTCCAAGTCAAACTATTTGCTGGAACAGCAGCATCTTACTTAAAGGCTCTAATCAAAACACGCTCTGTACCTCATACCCTCAGAGACATGAGCTTGGCTAGACAAGATCCTCCATGTTAGTTGAAAAGAAGATAAGAATCAATACTATTCTCCGTCCTGGCACCCAGGTGGTGGAATTAACTTCTACTGTATGTCCGAATGGTTGAGTCTCAAACGGTCTTTAAGCGGGGACTAAAACACTCATTTCTTCATTTAGCACATAAGTCAAGACTGAGAATGCCCAACCCCCAACTTGGGCTATTGCTTATTTGTACTAAAAGGAGATTTGTCTACTAGGAAGAATACAAAGCACGTATGTAAAATGCTCTAGATAGGGGTGTCTGCTAAATGCTGTAAATGTAAATATAAATCTAAAGACACTTACAGCTCTTTGGTTAAATACACGTTTAACCAACCTTTAATTACAGAGCTAAAGACAGACAGTTTGAGTGTGTTATGACAGGCAGATTAGTGGGTTATTTCCTGGGATAATGGCTCATGGATAAGCCCCGAGTCTCTGTTCTGTTCATCTATAATGTGAAACAGAGCAGTAAGTTAACCAGCCAACTCCTATGTTCATTGCCATGCCTAAATGAGACCACCTTGGATGTATCAGAGCATCAGTCAGAGGTAGCTTGCAGCAGTTTCTTTGAGAATTTGTATAAATATGAACATGTATTGAATGTATTTATTTAACAGGCATTTTATTTGAAATAATTGTATATTGACTCAGAAACACATTATCAGCCAATCACATGGCAGCTGCACAATACATCAACTCATAAAGACATGGGCCAAAAGATTCAGTTAATAAAAAGAAAGAAAGTTCTTATTTTGTCCATGCTTAACCATAACTGCGTCACCCAACATTCATATTGCAAGCCCAGTATGGGGGATCCTCAAGTTATCAGGAACTGTTGTTTACAGAAGCTGGCTCTTACCTCTGAGTCACAAGAGCTGCAACTTTGGTTAATATTTACATCAAACATTTGGGGCTGGGCAACTTGTTTTTCATCATTAATCTGTTCTAAAGTGCCTGATGATAACCTGAATAAATGATTTAAATCCAATTAATTTAAATCCATTTGATAGAGAATAACTATAGTTTTACATACAGATAACAATGAGAAATAAATGCAAATACAATTACACAGTTACACAGTATTTATCACTCACACTCAATAAACAAGCACAAAATGCACTGGAAAAACTATGGAAATGTTTCAGAGGAATGCACAGGGTGATGCTCACTCAACAAGAAACAAAGCCAGAATGAACAACGAGTCGTCCTCTCTTTAGGTTTCCACTCAAACCCAGACAGCGGTAAACTTTGGCAGGTATTTACTACAATGACCATGATAAACTTGCTCTTATAGCTGTTCTAGACATTTATACATGAACTTTAAGAGCCAATGCTCAGATGCATTATTAGAAGAAATAAAAAGGATAAATAAAATAAAGATGAACGATAAACGTGAGAAAATTTTGCAGAAAAAATACGATAACCAAATTGTACGATAACGAGGGCAAACAATAACCATGGTTCGACAGTATCAACATTTTATTTCTTACTGTATTTAATAATTATTATATATTAATATAATAGATATTAGGCTTATAATGCAGCAGTTTGGAATATGGAACATAATTAGAGGAATTATGAACAAAAAATGTATGTAAATACAAAGTAACTGACCGGAAGGCTGACAGCTTTTCTCCTTTTCTCCAGTCCCAGAGCACAATGGTGTGATTGTCATCCAGACCTACAGAGGCCAGTCGCTTTCCATCCGCTAAACACAGAAACGCAATGTCTTAGCCAGTAACACTAACATAATGTAATTCACTTTACAATCTCTGTCTTGTTATTGTGTGACTATTGTAACAAAATGTCACCAGGAGTACATGGCAATAATAAGGTCACGGATTAATTCATATAAATCAGTATTTAATCACGCACATATTTACAATATAAAATTACGTATCAAACTCATTCCTTCTGACAGACATAACGACGTTACGGTTTCTCAGCCTTCATATGAGATGTTCTCCAGCTCCTATGCTATTGCAAGTATAGCAAAAAAGCAGCAAACAGAAAGACCACACTACAACATTACCGCTAAGTGTCTGCCATACTCTGGTTAAAATACTGTTTCAGAGCTTGTTAAACATCACGGTTAAGGCTGATATAATAGACTGACTTTATGTACAAGTACTCAAATCTAAAAGACAAATCTATTATTTTCACTGCATGAATTCCTATTAAGTGAATGCCAGTTACTGTACAGCACCTGAGAAGTCAACAGCACATACTCCAAATTGGTGGAATCCTTTGAGAACCGAAAGCGGCTTTAAAAACTCAGTTTCCCAGATATGTATAGAAGAATCTCTTCCCACCTATTCAAAAAAGTATGAAAGTATATATGAATATCAACTAGTTTTATTCACAGAAAACCATGCAAGTTGAAAACAACTGGAAGGCAACAGCTAACCAGACATGCTATACTGCTCACAAAAATTTGGAGATACTTCAAAAAGGACATATCCCATAAAGAAATATCCCCTATTTTTTGTGAGCAGTGTAACTTCAGAAAACAGCTTTCTTGGAGTTTGGAATAAGAAGGTATGAAAAAATGAATTGTTTTCCATTTAAGGTGACCTATCTATGTAAGCATACTTGGCCTGTAGCTACGTAATCTTTTATAGGGTGAATGGCAAGACAGAGGATGTCGTCATCATGGCCCAGGTAAAAGCGCTGTGTGTTTTGCTGTCTGTTATAAACCACCCCCACTGCAGCCACATGGTACACGATCTCCCCAGTCTGAGTGTAGAACAGGTTACTCCGGCAGTCGTAGCCTCGGTAACTGAAAAGCACCAGTTAGACACCACTATTAGCTGATTGTGAGTGGTAAGGGTATGAGAATGAATGGGCTTGATCATACCCATGGATAAAGTGCAATCTTAGTCCACTGGCTGGAGCTCTCTCTCGTTTCTTCATAGAAACCACTCGATGCTTTTCCTTGTACTTTTCTTTAAGCTGAGGTAGATCTTCTTTGTAAACCTGGACAGAAATATTTGGGGGTTAAATCTCCCCATCAGTTAAATCCTATACAGTGGGTTCCGTACTGTAAGTACTCAGACCTCTTAAAATTTTTCACTCTTTGTTTCATTGCAACCATTTGCTGTCACGACTCGTTGGCGATGAAGCAGCGGAGACACACGCAGGATGCAGGGCAGGCAGGAGTTTATTAATAAACAGAACAAAAAGGTAATCCAACAAAGGAGCCCGAACACAAAACATGACAAAACACAAAACACGCTCTGGGCGTGAACGCCAGGAGAAACAAAACAAAGCTTCGCGCCCGTACGACACTCAGCGCGAGTCTAAATACGGGTGTGAAAGTAGTCCCAGGTGTGTGCCATGAGTGACGCAGCCTGTGGGCGTGACAATCTCACACAGAAATCAGGATTTATAAAGAATTATTTGATGGGAAAACGGGCGTAGATTTGTGGATGGTTTGGCCCATGCGTACAGAAATAAGCACATTTTGGAGAGAGTGGGAATTTGCGGCAATCAATGCTTTCATTTTAAAAATGCAGCTAAATATGCAAAGCAAGGTTAATACCAAATGCATGTCAAACCAAATTAAGCCCAATAATAGGTATGGAAATAATAGGTATGAAACCTAAGCCTTTTTTTTATTTGGGAATACTGCAAATAATTATTACTAATCAATTAATTTACTTCTTACCAGTTTAATTTTGAACAGGGTCACAGTAATTGCAAATACTAATTTCAGTCACATATGCTGTTAAATGGCTTTTTGGCATTAATAGAAGACCTAGCCAATGGATGGATAAGGTGAGAACGTGTTTTCAGAGACCAGGAAGAATATTTTGCCAACATTGATGACTGGTCAATGAGCAGGTTTAGTTTCCCAAGAGCCGTTCTCCTGCAGCTGTGTGATGAGAACCTCATGGAATCAGTGATACTTGTCCACTTACAGGTATCAACAAACACTTGATTCCTTACATTCCTGACACATACAATAAATATATACCGAAATATATATATATATATATATATATATATATAATGTAAACAGGCACACGGGTTTCCTTAATCAATGTGGTTGTTCGATGGCCTGGTTCAAGACATTACTCCTTTATTCTGAGAAACAGCAGTGTAGGGAAAAGACTTGAAAACTGATCTGTTTGGTATATTGGTATGTCAATTTTCGATTGCTGTATTGTGCCATGCAACATTTGTAAGAACTCGACCTCCGCTAAAGGCACTGGATATACCGCTGGAGGCAACTGAGGTAGGAACACCGCTGAGACGGGGTTCAGAGTCTTTAGCTGCTTCCTAAATACTGTCCACATCCACAGTCTTCTCTTAGAATATTAGTGATTGAAATATCAATAAACAATCTTAGACTACAGTCAGAGTTTCAGATGTCTAAAATGTGTCAAATTATCTGGTTCTCCTGTGCAGCACTCATCAGTCAAATCAGTATCTCCCTCCTCATTACCCACCATGGCACTCAAGAGGGTTTCCCCAATTACTGAAGCAATTCCAGCATGAAATGGTGAGGGTGATGGCATGGGCTATCCTCCTGCATTTCTTTGCATCGACTTTTAGATGGGACCTTTTTTACCCTTCTGCAGCATTTGGCATATTAAAGAAACACTGTTGACTGCTACAGCTATGTGTTACGGTGCAACAACCTTGAGTTTGTAGGTGATACCAGTACCAGGGCCGGCAAGTAGCACATTCACCAAAATTTAGCTTCTTTGCCTTTCTTTCCTCCATTATTACCACTATCCTGCTTATCAATGACTGGTATAGCACCTGTTTAAGGATCCATGACCTAATTTTCATTGACAAATATGGACTGTAAAGAGACCTAGGGGTCGATCACCTGCGCACATTATGAGGAAGATTGTAATTTATAAAGAAGAAAATGTGTACAGGTGTGCAGGTTTGTAAGAAGAAAGCTGCTGCTCTCCAAAAAGAAATTTTCATGCGGATGGATTAGACCAAAATAGAAAATGGGCAAAAATCCCAAGCTGATGTCCTAGAGTGAACAACTACTACTGCTGGGACAGAACAGATACTAAAAATAAAAGTTCACATACTTTTGCCACTTCCAGATATGTAATGTTGGTTAATTGTCCTCAATAAAAAATGGCCATGTATAATATTGTCGTCTCATTTGTTTAACTTGGTTCTCTTAGTCTTCTTTTAGGACTTCTTGTGGGAAAAATCTGATCTGTCGTGTAGAAATGTAGCAGATTCTGAAGGGTTTACAAGTAACCAAGCAACACTGTAACTTGTATATAAGGGAAAGCTATACTGTATTAGTAAACTGTAAAGTCAATCTAGAATTATTAATTTACTGTGTGAAGTAATTTTCAGATACAGACACCCTCTAATGATTACTTCAGTTCTTTCAGTTATACATTGTGCATATAAATATTTTGCAAAAGCATTTTGAAAAAGGATTACAGACCTTTGTAGCTGCAGAATCACATGATGGCAATGGAGCACCATCTGGATTTATATACCACCAGCTGACCTAAAGATCAAATAATCATTCTTCATACACAAAAACAGAGAGACAGCAACAAAAATGTTTTAGGAATGTGTAAGCATGAACACTAATCACTATTGATGGAGCTTTTCACATAGCCCTTTCAATGCACTGTTGCCATGGGAACCTACACCTTGAAGCTGCAGTCCCTTAGGACTACTCCAGCATCTCACCATCATGCTGAGCTTTACCTCTGCATGCCATAGCTAACACAGGAGCATTTATAATTTCTTACCACTGTCTATGATAAGAAATGAATGTACAGATGTACAGTGACAGCTTTTGTAAGGGATTATTTAAGACAGAATTAAGAAAGTGAAAATCCTGTTAGAATTGTGGAATTCCATTTAGGTATTTACCATATTTACTACTGGTCTAATGTGGATTTAACTGGATTTAAAATGTTTTCATCCCCTGATATGAACGTCATTAAAATTGAATGAATAAAGTCACAAATGTTACAAATTCTGATGAAGTGATAATATCTAAAGTCATAATTAATATTTAAGTCTAAGATTTAAATCACTGTTTTCCTACAAAACCCCTTGCTACAAATCCTGCTCAAGCATCAAGAAACAGCACAGGCATGAGGGCAATGGGATGAACTGCAGATGGAGTCTATTACCTTTACCCAGAAGACTTACCTTCACACTGCCTGACTTTGCATGTACAAAACCTTTTTAATGTTAATTTACTTACGGTGTTTATTATTATTATCTGTATCACCTTCTAACAGGGTTTTAGATGAATGTGCTGTAGGCATGAAGTAAGGTCTACTGAGATAAATACAAAAATCTTACATTCATTTATCTTTCCAATTGCAACTGCTAAATGCTGTAAATAAAAATCTGATAGGCATAAAAAAAATAATAGGCATTTGTTCCCATTATGGATTGCCACAGTGGATCTGATTTGCACATCAGAACAGGCACAGGATGTTATCCATATTCCCTTATTGACTTTGAACAGTGGAAAAGGGGAGGATGAAAAAATAAAGATTTTGAAATGATCGCACTTCATTTTCACATACCTGTCTGTGTTTAGCCATCCATGTACATGCCTCTAGGTTTAACTATTGTCAAATAATTCAAATTGTCTGCTTATTTTTACTTAAAAATTAGGTATAGTTTTATGTACATGAGTTCTATTGACTTTCCAAAAATAGGTGTAAAATTGATGGTACTGAGTTGAAGTGAAGTCGAATAACAAGGTGAAACACAGAATTGGGTTATCATTTTAAGCTACATGCTACAACGAGTCAGACCACAAAGGGAACAGTGACAGTGAACTAAAAAGTAACGATAGAAAACACAGTCAACAGAAAGAGTTGATTTTTTGCATACTTCTGTGAAATGACTCTTTTCTGTCTGTGATGACATTGTATTTAAAAGCCTTGCGGCTGTAGTTTTATGCATATTTTGAACTTCACACTGCGGTGAGGTGCAGGGTAGAAGCCCACCTGCCCAAACACCGCAACTTAAGCCCTCCACCTCAAAAATCCAAATTTCAGAGAGTGTCAGAGAATAAATTAGGGATTGAAATACGTTTACAGTTGGTGACATGGATATATTTACCAAACAATGGTAATAAAAATTTTGGTATTTACACATATAAACATATTTGGTAACAAAAGTTTATACTTTGACTATGAATAAATGCATATAGAGCACACACATCTCAGCGTCACCCTGTGTATTGGACGAAATATCTGCCGATATGCATATCTATTTTACATGATTTAATTTAACTTGTTATTTAATTCTATTTATCTAATTTTACAATTACAATGTACAATGTTGTAAACCTGCTTTGAAACAATGCTCCATTGTAAAAAAGTGCTAAATAAACATGACTTGACTTGACTTGACTTTGAAGCAGACCTGTGGAGGAAATTACTAATCATAACCATTTAAATGTATATCTGCATTTAATATCATAATATATCATTCATATAAACTTGAGTCTATATCACAGCAGAGTCACACAAGAGCATTCAGTGAGACTAAGTGGCCTGTTAGTACATACAGTGCATCCGGAAAGTATTCACAGCGCTTCACTTTTTCCACATTTTGTTACGTTACAGCCTTATTCCAAAT